>PVIC010001949.1:0-83299 GCA_004025085.1 Thryonomys swinderianus
TTTCTAACAATCTGTACCACAGTTTTCCAATTACTATCTCTTAGACTTAGCAAGTTTAGAAAATGTCATACAAATAAAAATGAATATAATTTATTCTTAAATTTTTTGAGGTAGTTATCCATTATGTATAGAAACCAGTCTCTATTCTTTAGGTGGTATAAAGTCAATCAAGTGATCATTAGTGTCATTATTAGTTTACATGCCATCATTTTAAGGGACTCAAATAAATTCCTAACATAAATTCACACTTTAAATTTCACTTAGAGTTATGAACAATGTACTCCCTTAATGTAAACGCAATTTCTGTAATGTTATTGTTTAGAAAACCTTGCTTCACCTAGAGTGCATTCTTTATCCTGTTTTCTCCATAGGACTTATAGGAGTTGTTTGAAACTTCTTGAGTAAATGCTTGCTCTAAAGAACTCTCACCATTAGACGTGTGGAAATAAATCTTTTGTATAAATTTGAAATTGTCTGGTGTGATTATTATGGAAACAAGAGTGGTAGTTCAACAATAGAACTGGGGGTGGGAGCACAAGCTGTTATAAATACATCACTAATAACGTCAGTGTATTTCCTGTGTCTTCCACACGACTATCTCTGGGGAAATAAAACCTTGCCTGCACGCTCCCTTGAATTCCTGTCATTGTGCTCCCTGCACCAGTCTCCGCAGTCCTGGGCTCACAGCCTGCACCTAGGTTATCGTCTAGCGTGGCACATGCAGCCACTAACAGAGAGCTGAAATCAATGGAAAACTTTTTTTTTTCATAGAGCAGGAGACTCAAACAGTTCATGAACTCAGCAATAAATCAGAGTGAAGCAAAAACAGCTGAGAGTTAGGGCAAATCTCAGCTGAAAAACCAGAGATTTCCAAAGGAAATTATATTAAATATAAACTCTTTCCTATGTGTTGATAACTGTAGTTTCTCAAGTCTCTAAACCATTAGAAGTGATGACATATCTGACTTTACAACATGCCAAGTGCGTCACTTCCTTCCCTGTCTCCTCTAACTGCTCTTCCCCCCAAGCAAAAGGCTGAGGGCAGCAAACTACAATCAAGCTATTGAACTGAGTCTGGCTTATTCTGAGAAGTTTTGATCTCTTTCCTTGGCTAACAATGGTTCTGTAAGGAAGCAGGTACAATTTCTCTGCAGTGCCTTTAGATTTGGTTTCTATGATGTTTCACACGTACACAAGAATTCTAACACTGGCTTCTGAGGGAGTCTAATTTTATAATTATTAATACTTCTGAAATGGGTCAACATTTGTGTCATAGTCTCTGAAAGAATAAGAGATGTCAAATGGCAGCAAAGCTTCACTGTCTTAGTCTGCCAGCTTCAACATCCGTGATGTTCCTAAGTCTGATTCTGATGTTTGCTTTGTCTCTGTGGACTATGCTTTCTTTTGGCCTTTAATGCATCTTGAAGTATTTTGCTGAAAATGAACATACTCTTTCAGATAAGAAGAATACAGGAAATAGTTTTTTGAGTGTGGAATATTACATTATTCTTCTTAGTTGAGCTATGTTTAATGTTTTCTATTATTGCAAGAGCCAGAACCTCCAGATTTCATGAGGGTCCTTGATTTTGTCTCCTGTGGTTGAGTTGAAGTTTCTATAAATTCCACTTGTCAGAGAGAATCTAAGCCTTGCAGTTCTATCAGCTACTATCCTTTGCCACGTTGGAGCCTAGTTTGTGTCACTTCTGCAGGTAAGTAGATGTAACCTATGAGCAGATTTACTTTTCCCTCTGAGTTCTGTTGTGACTGAGTTTGGTGCTTTAATGGGTCCCTAACAGTTGCTCATATTCAGTTAGTTCAGGTTTTTCTTGCCTTAAGTATAAGAGTAATGGTTCCAAGTTCTTTACAAAATCTGGTACCTGGAACCCAGAGACTCACATTACTACCTTGGGGATCAGTACGTTTATCAGTTTGTTCAGGCAAAAAGAATACAAGTGGTTTCCCAGTACTGCATCTCCCTAGCATTTTCATTTTTTGTTTTATTTGGTGCAGCTTTTTTATTTTTAACAACAACAAAAATGCTCTATATGTTTTCAAAAATTAAAAGCCAGCTATACCAAAATGTGAAATGTACATCCTCAAAATCAATCCACACATCACTGACAGAAGCTATCAACAGAGGACAGGAGTACCATATCCCCTACTTGTACACCAACCCCTTTCAAAGTAAAAGGCACCGTGTTCACAGGAACCTCCCAAGATACCCCTATAAGTCTTTCAACAGGTACATCCTCTCCAGCACTTCACACTTGAAAATTTCTCCACAAAAATATAATGCCTACCAACTTTTTTCCTTTCTCTAACCCAGGGAACTCCAATATTTTCCTGCTTGTCTTTATTCATTTTCATGGTCTAGTACAGTGGACCCTTGATGTACAAATTCTTCTTTTGCTTTATTGAGTTTATTGGTACATTTTAGGTATATATTATAATCACGTTCATCATTGAGAATTTGTACCTTTACATGATATACCTTGATTCTTATTTTTCCTCATTCCCTTGCCCTCCCTTCTACTCCTCGACCTCCTATCTATCTGTCTATCATCCATCTAATTTTTACTATCAAATTTTTTTCCTTTTTACTATCAAATTTTTCTTCCCCTTCTTTGTTCAACTCCTTCACAAATGCTGGTTATAATTCAAATTGTTCATTTGCCTTCAGTGTCTCCCTCCTGCAGAATTTTAGGCCACACTTTCTTCCAGGAAGATCTTAGTAGGAGACAATGGCCCAGGATTTCTCAATTAATCCCATGCAGGACAAGATGTTGTAATGTTCCCTTGCAGAACTCTTTAAGGGTTAAATCCACATCTGGAACCACGTAAGAGCACAAGGGGCTGGCATTTTGATCATAACTCAATACTTTGTTCGGAAATTAAAGCTAAAATTCCAATCATAACCCAAGTTGTTTATATGTCAGCCACCATAATTAGGTGATTTATCTTTGTTTCTACTCAATTTTCCAGTACTAATCTCTTAACAGCCAGGTAAAGTTAAGGATTTCCCCTTCACAGAAGTATGCCTGGTTTCTTTATTCATGCTGTTTTCACTGCTGAATATACTGCTGTCTTCGGTCTCCCTTTGAAAACGTCTTCATCTTTTAATTAATAACAACATCATGAATCTACTCAACTCTGTGAAGAATTTCTATCTCTGAACTCCATAGTCTTTTTAAATGCTCCTTTTATGCACTTACTTTCCTCTTCCTTTAAAAGTGGGTGCACCAACCATATATCCTTTTGTAAGTTAGCTCTAATTTTCTGCAAGATATAGTTTGTACATAGGATGTTAAATATGGTAAAACTAGGGCTGGAGATTTAGCTCAGTGGTTCTAGTGCCTGCCTCGCAAGTACAAGCACGTACTGAGTTCCATACTGGTAACCACATACAATGCTGGGCGTGGTGACTCACGCCCACCAGCAATCAATACCACATACCACAGTGCTGGGTGTGGTGGCTCACGCCTGTAATCCCAGCACTTGGAAGGCAGAGACAGGAGGATTGCTGAGTTCGAGGCTTGCCTGGGCTACATAGAGAGCTGAGGGCCAGCCTGAATTACAAAGCGAGACCCTGTCTCAAAAAAAAAAAAAAATTAAATATGGTAAAACTTTGTCAATATAATGCAAGAAGAAAGGGGAATAATTTTGTTCTGGTAATAGTAATTTTTCTAAATTTCAATAAATTATATAACCTCAGAGTTGACAGCAATTACATACATTCAAAGCAACATATTAGATGAATTCTACTAATACTCAGATCCACCCATTAGATTGGTTCAACATTCAGGGGCCAGAAGCCTCTAACACTTGGAGTAATAGTCCCCCTGAAACACCGCTGCTCGTACTGAGCTGACTGCCTTTTTGTCTAGTCATACAGCCTGGTAAGATTGGCATTTTAACATCATAAACATCATTGCATTTGAAATGTTAAAGATTGCACTTGGCCATCTGTCTTCCAGGTTGTTTAAGTGCACAGTAACCAGATCTTCCTATAAACTTTGTTAAGTAGACATTCAGTATGACTTTGAGTATCTCCAGGGTTGAAGTTTCAGTTTCTTGGGATTTTTGAAATTTTTTTGTCTTCCTCAAATTTATTTCAATGTAAAAGAAATGGGCTGTATGATAGATATTTAGCAAAGTGCTGGCGGCTGTATTTATAGGATGGAACTTTGTAAAAAAAGTGTTTACTTATTTAAAAAACACAGAATATACCATCTGAACTCTGACTAGTGGTTGTATTTCTGATCTCTGATATCAAGAAACAAATAATGAAATTGAAAATGTCCATGAGAAAGGAGCTAAAATAATAAAGGGAAATTCAGACTCCCATGAAGAAATACCAAAATCAGCAAGATCTCCTAAATAAAGTATAATTAAGGTTGAGATAAAAATGTATAAAACGTTTACATTTTTTAATATAACAAATATGACAAAATGACTTTACAACAGCAAAATTTGTAAACTTGCTTTAAAGTTTGACTGAGATCAAGAGCAGTACTATTCATGATGTGATTAAACTAGTAAAACTATTACAAAAAAATTAAATAGATTAAGGAGAATTTCAATAAAGCTATAAGCAAGTACTAAAAATTATAAAAACAAATAAAATCATTAGCATATAAGATCTCTGTTGCAATACATTATCACTAACATTTAGACTTTTTAAACTGAATTTTTTTTGTTTATTTGTTTTTGTTTTTGTTTTGAGACAAGGTCTCACTTTGTAGTTCAGGCTGGCTCTGAGCTTTCCATGTAACCAGGCAAGCCTTGAACTCAGCAATCCTCTTGCATGACTCCCAAGTGCTGGGATTACAGGTGTGAGCCACCATGCCCGGTTTAAATTCTAAATGTTAATAAGAGTTGGTATACCGCATGGACAACTAGTCTGAGGAAGTATGTCAAATCTGATAGGCTTCAGTCTATTTGTATAAACATACATTTATTTATTTATTTATGAATGAGACAGGGTCTCGCTTTGTAGTTCAGGCTGGCCCTGAGCTCACTATGTGGCCCAGGCAAGCCTCGAACTCAGCAATCCTCCTGTCTCTGCCTCCTGATTGCTGGGATTACAGGCATTAGCCACCATGTCCGGCACTGTGGTATGTGGTACTGATTGCTGGTGGGCTTGAGTCATCACACCCGGTTTTGTTGTATGTGGTTACAGGGGATCAAACCAGAAACCTTGCATTTACTAGGCAGGTGCAGGAACCACTGAGCTAAATCTCTGTTCCCTAAAAAGATAATTTAGATAAGTCACTTTTTCAACTGTGCCTACACAACCTCATATTGCTGTATAAGACAGAGTTCATACATTTTCAGACAAGTTAAATTTTTAAAAAGCTTTTGTACTAAGAGCTAACAGTATTGGACCAGAATATAAGAACTACTGTGTAATGCAGTTGCTTAAATCACAATTGATTTCTATTTTAAACTGATGCTGCTATAAATGGCATGCTGACCATTTCTGTCAATGAAAGAACTTTGTAATAGCAATAACAATTTGTAACATATTAGACAAGTCTTTGCATGAACATAATACTCCCTAAAGCAATGTTATCTATTAATATAAGTAAAATAATTTTAAAATAATTGAGTCTAGTTTGAAAAACTTCATATGATTTAGAAAGTAATTGCTTCTACACATTTTCAGTTATTAAAAATATTACTATGAATGTCTATCATGTGTTCAAAATAAAATATATCAGTATATCCAGTGGACTTTTTAATTCACACCACTCTCAACCTCTGGATACTTCTTGAATCTGTTCCCTTTCTTGGCCTCTCTAATTTTCATTCTTTCATGTAGAATATGGCTTCTCAGTCTCCACATGGCATGGATTTGACATTCACTCCCCATACCAATCCTGGATCATAGCATTGACTTAATTGCTGGTATCTCCCAAGTAGGTACCTGGATTTGAGATCATTACTCTGAGTTCCAGAATCACACCCCCAGTTTTCAACCATATATCACGTATCTCCTAAGCATCATAAAGGGATCCAAAACTTATGTCATTAGATTCTCCAAGATTTCTGGGTTCCTGCCAATAAAGACTGGTGTCAAATGTGTCAGAACAGCGTCTAGATTCCTCTTCTCCTTTCCCTCAACTTATACACAATGATCACATCTTAATACTGAATCGTAAATAACCTATTCCCTTCCATCACCCCCTTTCAAATTTCAGAGACCAAAGTCATTTCATCTTATTCATGAGCTATGACCCTTTTCACCCAATTGTTCTCTGTGTATAATAGTTTAACTTCCCAGTTTCCACACACTCTAATCCATTTTCTACTTGGATAAAAATTGGGTTTTCTGATGAATTTATCTTCTTATGATTTATGCTGTGAGTCTTATGTTCTCCATGCCTAAAATGTGAACCACAATCTCCTTGGCTTGGTTTATTAGAATCTCTACAGTTGGATTTTTGATGCTCTCTCCCCCAGTTGTTGATGGAAGTTCCTTAGGAGGTATTATATATACAGATATTATATATAAAGGTATTATATATAAGTTCCTTAGGAGGTTTTATATATAAATTATACACTAGGAGGTATTATATATAAAGCTACCCAACTTCTGCTGAAATTGTGTTCTTTCTTTGCTTTTGCTTTTCTGTTTGGGGGCATGGAGAACATTTCCTCATCTTTTTTTTTTTTTTTTTTTTTTGAGACAGGGTCTCGCTTTGTTGTTCAGGCTGGCTCTGAGCTCACTATGTAGTGTAGCCCAGGCAAGCCTTGAACTCAGCAATCCTCCTGTCTCTGTCTCCCGAGTGCTGGGATTACAGGCGTGAGCCACCACTCCCGGCACATTTCCTCATCTTTTACCTGCTCAGCTCCAGCTCTGCTATGAACGTTTTTATAACTAGATGAAATCTTTTTTATGATGAAAACCATAGTTGGTTTCCCTCTGTTCATCTATTTTCCAGTGTTTATCATATTGCATTTTTAATAAGTATATGTAATATGTGAATGTATAAATAAAATTAATGAATGGTTATAATAAGGTAAATATCAATATGGTATGACTCTCTAGGAATATGAATCTATACTTAAGGATATTAAAGCTAATATGCTACCATAACATCAAAGTATGTCTAGAGAAGAAAGTTGTATTCTTACACTGAGTGCTGACAATGTGTAACTCCTTCAGAATCATTATCTCATTTAATTTGCATAGCAAATCTTTACAATAAGCATCATAGAATGCCTATAGGGAGTAAAAGCAGTTTTCATTAATGACTTCAGTGACTCCTTCCAACATTTTTATGAAAAGTTATTATTTTAGTAAATATACAAATGGAAATACCAAAATTCAGAGAAATTTGATCACGTTCTTAATATCAAACAGTTTAAAAGTGATAAAAAAAATGCCAACCTAATTCTTTGCTCTCTGGAATAAATCCTCCAGCTAAATTTTGAACTGCAATCTCTCTGTGGCATCCATAGGTATTTTGAAATGGGCATATTTTCTAGTATTTTAGGATTGCTACAGAAACAAATAATTCCAAAAAAGGATAATTGCAGAGTCTTCAAAATAACCCATGTCATCACCATTTCTTAAATATACAGAATGACGCACAAGGGAAATTTACATGCTTTAATATTTGGCAAAACATCAAAGTTTGCTTCTTTAATGTGATGTATCCTTTACTGAATCATGACAGATTTATTACTACTGAATGGTCTCCAAATGTCATCACACTTCATATTTATTCATTCATTTTAATCTTTGGAGGAACTGATCTTGAAATTTATGTAATTACAACATTAAAGTTAAGCATGGTCTAAAAAAGGATTAAAATAAAATGGGCTTTGGCAAACACTAATTATTGGAAAGATTTACATGATATCTCTGGTTTTGCTTGTATGTATTGTCCTTTCCAACAGATGCCAATAAAATCAGGCAAAGAAGCCACCAGAGGTCAAGACGTACAGTGTCACTGACCAACACATCTACTTAAGGATGGAGGATTAGAGTCAGATGAACTTGGTCGCAGGTCCAGGTGAAGCCTGTCACTTCCTGTGCTCTAGCCACAAACACCAGCTTACCTTCTCTGAGCCTCAGTGGTCTCCTTTTTAAAGCTATGAGAATATTATCCACTTTAGATGTTTTGTAAAACTGTTGTAAAGCTGATGTGTGAAGAAATTACATGACTGACATGTCATTACCCTCAGTAGATGGTGACTATTTCTGTCCTTATTAATAATAAAACCTATTAAGTCAGCCACAGAGTGGTACTGACCCTGGCTTTTCTCATGTTACTGTGTGGGTGCAGTCAGATAACGATACAGCATGACACTGGAAGGACTGGAGGAGAGGTGAAGATGCTTTCGAGCTCCACATCTCCAAAGACTTTGAGCTTCTCTGGTCCCCAACCTGGGTTAATACCCAGTGTTGTACAGTTTTCAGCTTCAGGCAGGGTTTCCAGTGCAAGTGTCCTCTCTTAAGGCTCTTGCCTGCTCTCAGAGGGCTCTATCTTCACTTTTTTGTGAGAATATAATCCACCACCATAACTATGTCTGTGCTGACACTGGATTCTGATAGTCTGTTGTCTCATCTTTGAATAAAAATAAAGAATTCAACCTTTTAGGATATGTATACAAAAATTAGTAAGAAAATATTTCTTGTTGAAGAGAACTGTTACTGTGCTTTCAGATATACTAGCTAGACATTTAACTAGAGAGAGCTGTTGATAACCAGAAGCATATTTTATAGTACTGTGAAAATTAATTCACTTTAAGTAATCACAACTAATCATTCCATATTTTTAGGATTCAGAAACTCTACATGATTCCTCTTGTCATTTTTTTCTTAAATTTTTTGGAGAAGAAAAGATACAGTCTATAATAAAGCAGTATAGATTTCCTAAAATCAGATACTTTGAAGTTAAAAAAGTCAACTCTTTACCTCTGGCAGTCCAAAAAAGAAAACAGATTGATTATATCAAGAAATCAGTTTGAAAGGAGCTTAATGCTAAATTGCTCTAAAGACTTGGAAAGTAACTCTTAATGATAGCAAAGATACATATCAAAATTTGTTTCAGTATCATTTAATAAGTAACACACCAATGGTCAAGGATAAGATAATAGCTGAGCCATTATTACACAGCTAGAAATTAATGACCACATTCTACATCCTGCTCTGACATTTATTTAAGAACTTGTTCTGATAAAACAAGTCTGTCATTTCTTATTATATTCATTCTGATATATATTTTTAACTTCAATAAGTAGATAAAATTTATTATTGTTCTTTATGTGAAAACATTTACATTTTTTTTGTGCTGTACATGTCCAAACCTATGTGATAGGTGTTGAGAATCCACAACTGGATCCTAAGATGTTAAGAAAAGTTTCTCTCTCCTTGCTAAGATGGTAAACAATCCTAAGATGATAAGGGAAATCTAAAGAAAAATCTATAAACTATTCAAAGCCTTTCTAAAATTCATCAAAAAAGCTCTTGACTGAAATTTTCAACAACTGTTTGCAGGAGAGAGAGGAAATGGAGAGAACATCACAGAAAAGGACGAAAGGAAAGAAGGAAGGAAGGAAAGAGGGAAGGAAAGAGAAAGAAAGAAACAAAGAAACAAAGAAAGAGAGAGAGGAAAGGAGGGAGGGAGGGAGGGAGGAAGGAAGGAAGGAAGACAGAACAGTGAGAGATATATAGGATAGATGATAGAAAATGGAACGATAGCTATAGATGATGGATAAAGATGATAGATGTTAGATGGAAGGTAGAGCTGATAGATAAGAGAGATATAAATGATAGTCATAGACTGACAGAATAGAGATAGATGATATATATTTATAAAATTTAAAATATATATTATGTATAAAATTTACATTCTAAGGTATCATGGCAACTCTTGTGTTCGTGGACAGCTAATGTGTTTACTGAATCCATAAACACAATAAGAAGATGGAGAGAAATAGTACGAGATGACTGCATTCTGCCACTAACTTATGTCTGTATACTTTTAATGACAGCTGTAATAAATTAAGATATCCATAACTAGTTATATATATGATTTGATGACTTTTGAGTTACCTATATCACAATGTAGAATCATCAGTCTTTTACTTCTAAGTTTACCCTTTTTAAAGGATTGTGTAAAATACTTAGAACCAGATAGAATCTTCTGGAAAGCAGAGTTTTCTAACATTAAAAAGAAATGACTGTTCCAATTGGCACTATACATACTCAAAAGAAGAGTAGCCATAATTATAAGAAAGGAAGCTGATCAGAAAGAATTTTCTACTCAGGCACAGCTTTGTAAGTACAGACTGGATAACCGCTCAAAAATTTCTTGATGAATGAATGCATTAAATGAATGCAGAAATTAGTTGAGATGCAACAACAATTCTATTGAGAATCTAAGCACAAAAGAAAATAATTATTCCATGGAGAAAATTTTACAAATAAAAAGTGTAGTAAACCACTCTTTCCTTGTATACAGAGTCATGTTTTGAAAACTAGTAACCAAGCATTCTTTGACCCTCCCCACTCCTAAATGGGTAACCCAACACCTGGGAAAAAATAATTTATCTTTAAAACCCTACAGAAATTCACAGACCAGTCAGACGTGGTGGTACATACCTATCATCTCAGCATTCAAAACCTAGAGAAAGAGAGGAGGATCCCAAAGCCAAGACCAGCAGGGGCTACATAAAAAGTTCAGAATTACTTGGACTATATAATGATATCTTGTCTCACAAAAACAAAACAAAATTCTGGAAATTGATATATCACTATTGTTTACTAAATTGTTTCTTTCCCTCTTAGCAAACAATAGCAAAAGACAATCTCAAAGAAAAGATTTCGTAGGATTATTAGCTAGTTAATTTTATCATGTGACTCAGATGAACTTCATACAAAGTGCCTTAGTTTTCAATGTGTCTAAGAAGCACTTAGCTATACAGAGTTGGATTTTCCTGAATATAACCACATAACTTCCTAATGAGAAAACAAACATGAATATGTAATGTTTTTTCATAGTTTACTGTAACTCAGACTTTAGTTTGCATTTTATTTTAAACAGTGCAATTTCTACTATCATGTCAAACACTTGAGAGTCTGTATATATACACACACACATATATATGAGTGTATATGTTATAAATATTTACATATGACTGTAAAAAATATTTTAAAAAAGAATGCTTTTCTTTAATCTGAGTCACTTCAATTTTATAAATGATGTCTATGATGATATTCCTACTCTTTTAAGCATGTATTAATGCTTGTATTATTATGATATCTTGTCATTTATGTGACAGTAGTTTTCTTTTCATATCCATAGATTTAGACCACGCAGGATGACATGATGCTTCCATGAATTCAGTAATTTTTAAAATGCCTTTCTCCTTCTTTGTGGATATTTGTATACTTTTGAAATAAATTTAACTCAAATATTCATTTAATATTTACTAATCAACTGTGTTATCTAATCATTCATGAAATTACCACAAAATTTACTTGTTTACAGTAGGTTTATTACATAGTGTCTGAGATCAGGACCAGGACTGCTGTACTTCACTTTAGGCTACAGTCAAGCTGTTGACTAAGGGCTTAATGATCTAAAGCTCGACTCAGTTTTGAGAATCCACTCTCAAAATCACATTCATGAATGAGTGCTAAAGGCCTTGTTTGTTATTAGCTTTTGGCCAAAATCCTCAGTTACTTCTGAGGAATAACATCTCAGTAGGGCTGCTATGACAGGGTGGCTGACTTCTCAGATTACTTTTTTTAAAAAAAAGAGAGACAGAGTGCAAGGGAGGAGAGGGGAGAGAGAGAGAGGGAGAGAGAGAAGAGAGAGAATGGAGAGAGTGCAAGAATAGAGGGAGAGAAAGAAAACAAAACCAAGAATAGGAACAAGAGGAACAAGGAGGAAGAGGAGGAAGAGATCTGACCCAATAACTTCTACATATTTCTTGTAGACTTGTATAATAGTGAAGTGAGATAAACCAACAATTAGAGAAATATACACGCTGTCAGAATAAGGAGAGAGTGATGCAATAGAATGCATTGTACATAGGCAGTTAACACAGTATAGTTCTCAGTCATGGTTTTTGGTTGCAACATCTGTTGAAAAATGCCCTTGTGAAAGTAACTGGGTAGGTGAAGAAATTGTTAGATACTCCACTCTTTTAACTCTAAGGGAAAGGAAATTAATTATCAGACTCTTTCAATGCTAAGAAAAAGTACTCTGTAGCTGGGCCTCAAAAAGCTCATAAGAAAACTCAAAGAGCAATAGTGCTTTTCTCTATCTTGGTTAGCTATTGGCTACTTTATTCTAATTGTACACTGACCCCTGCCATTTAATGGAGGCCTCCAACACTGCTTGTGGAAAATCCCAGGTCTACTTTAAAACAATGACAATGGCAAAAAAGATACAAATGACAGCCAAAGAAGGATTTTGACGGGACAGTTGGGTCAATAAGACTACATGGCACAAAACAAAACGGTCTCTCAGTGTAGGGTGAAGGGTCCAACCTTGTGTGATCAAGACATTTCCCAAGAAGTATGCAATGTGAAGACATTTTTCAGAGTATCAATTACAAGCAAATTGCTTAGAATTTTGCTTACTATTTTTCAATATAAATGAAGACAAAAAAACTTAAATTCCTTTTCCATACAAAAGGAAGACTTGAAGGGATGACTTTCAATGCAGATTCTAATAAAACTGAGCCCTCTCGTCAGGGTCATTAGAAAATTTAAAGTTTCATTTTATTTTAGTCTAAAATATGCATTTAGGCATATTAGAATTCATATTAAAATAGAAATCTGGCTTTATGTGACAGCTTTAGAAAAACAGGCTCAAATCTCAGCCAACAGCATTATCATAACATTGGATAGCAACTATTTAGATGCTGCTTTTCAAAAACAGCATCTGGAGGCTGAATTCCTGTTTCTCTTTGGCTTGCAAAAATCATATTTTGCTGCTAAATATAGGCCTATGTATAATACACATGTAGAGTTTGGGTCTTTACCTTATAAGGTAAAAGTAGGTGTTGGATTGTCATAAAATAGATAGTGCTATAAATTCCACTGGCACCAATAACTAGAGCCAGCTGTGAATGCTAAGTGCCTCAAAGGCCAAATTTTAGGGACTGCATATATTTAGCCAAGTCTCACTATTTCTGAGAACATGTCAGAGGTGCTAACAGTTCTATTTTGGCATGTAAAAAATGTATCAATAAATGCTGAATTTAAAAAACAGGTTTTTATTTGTACTTTTGAAAAGTTAGTAAACTCCAAGGTACCAAAATTTTTCATGTGAAATTGGTCTCAGATTTGCATTACACATGCATTATGGATGGTTTATGTCTACCACTATGGAAATTTCTACTATTTCTCTATCCCAAAATTACCAGCTTCCTAAAAACAAACATCCAAAAAATAAAGAAAACTATTTTGCTAAATTTTGGTGCTGTGTTAGGGGAGTGTAATATTTTTTATAACATAATGAAAAAGAGATGTTCTAAAGTTAGAAATTGAGGCTGATACCATCATGGGCCAGTTACTGATGGACTTCTCTTTTAAAGTACCTTATTGCAAACAAACTTCATCCATGAAATAAACAAGTCATCTGAACTGATGTAACTTTATATCTGATGCAAAATTTGCTGTTTATTAAGTCTTTTTTACTGCTTGTAGTTTTCTTTATTTCCTTTCGTATGACAATTGCTAAATTTTCATGAAGGCTTAACTGTCTTTTTTTTAGTTGTTTTTTTAAAAAATTTGAATCTTTATTGGTACATTATATATATACACACATCATGATCATACACAATATTGAAAATTTGAACCAGCATATGATGCAATTTAATTCTCATTTTTCCCATTCCCCCACCCACCCTACAACCCCCACCCTTCTATATATATACATTTCCTTTTTTATTACCATCATATTTTTTCCCCTTGTTACTTACCTCTACATCCCATTTCTCTTTGAATAGTTTCTATTTCACAATATCTACTATATATTCTAGAGTTCATTTATATCTTCAGTTTCTCATACCAGAGAAAAGATACGATCTTTATACATCCATTATGTATTTCACTTATAAGTATGTCTTGAATTTACATTCATTTAAATATAAATGACTCAAGCTTATCACTCTTTATGGCAGAGTAATACTCCATATTATAGAAAAACCACATCATCTTTGTCCAGTCTCCAGCTGATGGGCATTTGGGTTGTTTCCAAGACTTAGATATCACAAATTGAGATGCTATGAACCTAAGTGCACATATGTCACTGTGATATAAATCTATTAATTTTTTCATGTACATATCTAGCAAGGGAATAGCAGAGTCAAATGGGACCTCTAAACCAAGGTTTTTGAGGAATCTCCACACTGAGTTCCATAGTGGTTGTACCAGTCTACATTCCCACCAACAATGGAGAAGGGTTCCCACAGTTTTGCCAGCATTTGTTGCTGGTTAATTTCAAGATAGCAGCCATTCTTTTTTTTTTTTTTTTTTTTTTTTTTTTTTTTTTTTTTTTTTTTTTTTTTTTTGAGACAGGGTCTCGCTTTGTTAGTTCAGGCTGGCCCTGAGCTCACTATGTAGCCCAGGCAAGCCACCATGAACTCAGCAATCCTCCTGTCTCTGCCTCCCAAGTGCTGGGATGACAGGCGTGTGCCACCACGCCCAGCACTGTGGTATGTGGCATTGATGGCTGGTGGGTGTGAGTCTCCATGCCCAGCATTGTATGTGGTTACCGGGGATCGAACTCAGGGCCTTGCGCTTGTGAGGCAGGCGTGGGAACCACTGAGCTAATCCTCCGGCCCAAGATAGCAGCCATTCTTTGTGGAGTAAGATGGAATCTGAGCATTGTTTTCATCTGCCTCTCCCTGCTAGGTATATACACCAAAGAATTAAAAGATTCATATCACAGTGACATGTGCACCCATGTGCATAGCAGCTCAGTTTGTGATAACTAAATCTTGGAAACAACCCAAATGCCCATCAACTGGAGACTGGATAAAGATTTTGTTTTTCTCTAAAATGGAGTATTACTCTGTCATAAAGAATGATGTTTTAGTCATTCATATTCAAATGAATATACCTTGAGGACATACTCATAAATGAAATAAATAGGTCATAGATCTGTAAATATCGTATCTTTTCTCTGGTATGAGAAACTGAAGATGTAAATGAGCTCTAGAATATATGGTAGACATTGTGAAATAGAAAATATTCAAAGGGAAATGGGGTGTAGGGGTAAGTAACAAGGGGAAGAAAAATATGATGGTAATAAAAAGGAAACAAAGCTTATGTATATAGGGGTGGGGTTGTAGAGTGGGCGAGGGAACAGGAAAAAATGAGAATTAATTTGTGTCATATGCTGGTTCAGATTCTCAATATTGTCTGTGATCACAATGTGTATATATAATGTATTGATAAATATTCAAAAAAATTTTAAAAAGCGATCAGCTGCACAGCTGCGGCAGTGACTGCGCACACTGAGCTAACAGTGGAGCCATGAGTGCGTCAGCACTATCAGAGCACTTTCTTATCCATGAGGTCCCATTATGCATCTAACAGTGTCGCCTTCTTAACATCTGCCTCTCAGGAGCCAGAAGATGTATGACTCAAAGCAATTTTGATATTTCCTAGACAATCACTCTATTCCAGGAACTATACCAAGTATTTTGCAAACTCAGAGTTTAAATCTTACAATAGAGACATCATTCTTAGTCTTTCTCTTTCCTCCAGAAATATACAAAGGTAAAATAATTTACATGAGGCTTTTAAACAAGATAAAGAGTCAAGACTTAGAGTTGCTGAAGTAAATTCTCTTCTCTCATTTCCAAATCATCTGCAAAGGATTTGATTTCCTCTCATTTCTAACCAGAGGTTTACATGGAAGGTTGTTATCTGGAAAATGCTGCAATGTTTGGGCACCACATAAAAATTAGTACTGGGAAAAAAAAATTAGTACTGGGGCCTTGACGAGTTACCTTATTAAACCTAAAAAAGTTCATGGTTCATCACTCTGAGATAGATCTGGGTCTGAAACCTTAACAGTAACCATTCACCACACAAATCATAATGCTTTATAATATAAATTTAGTAAAGGATACTTAAAGTGAACATGATTATTCTATAAGATCAACCTGAAGCTAATATAACTTTCTAAATATCCAAGACTATTTGCACATATGTGGACAAAAATAGTGCACCTCTTGCAGCTACGATTGATCATACCCTCTCCCTCTTCCCTTTGTGTCTGTAACTGTTTTGGTAAGACAGGGTCCTGTGGATTGTAGTCCTGTTACTCATTAGTTACTGAGATTTTTTTTTTCTTTTGAGACAGGGTCTCGCTTTGTAGTTCAGGCTGGCCCTGAGCTCTCTATGGTGCCCAGGCAAGCTGCCGCGAACTCAGCAATCCTCCTGTCTCTGCCTCCCGAGTAGTTACTGAGATTTTTAATCAAAACAATTCTTAGTTCCAAGTCTGAAGTATATTTTTCTCATGCCACACAAATAAGACCTTTTCATGATTATTTCCGTTGTCTGCCACTTCCAGAAATTTGTTGTAACAGGCAGCGTAGTGACAAGTCCAGGAAATGAATCACTGACCTTTTGACCTTCATCAGTGTCTACACCTAAGATTTAAAATCCACACGTATTAGAATGTGACAGTTTTCAGCTGAAAGTGCCTGTTCCTGAGCCATCATTATTGCATTGGAACCTATTTCATCTTTTGTTTTAGTGATTTAGGTTTTAAGTAAAGTTGACAAGATAAATATTAATATACAATATTAATGGGGGAAGGAAGTTGATTTTTGTCATTATGAAATTAAGCATCACAAATATTTTAGAAAACGGTTAGGAAGTTCTTAAATGATTTGGTGAAAATGTCATTAAGACAATAATGTTTTGTCTTTGCCTTTTATCCCCAGAGAAAACCTCATCTTTTCCCTTGGATAAAGGTAAGACTAGCATTGTACTCAGACTCCATCTTTTCTTGACTTCCAGAAGTTGTGTAATGTCTGGAATTCCAAAGGAAAAGGCAAGTTTTCTTTTTTAGGAGAATCTATTTACAGTTATATATTGCAGATTAAATATCTTAAATATGTTGTTTTAGAGCTAATTTTAAACCAAACACATTGTTGATATTTCCAGTGGTAAACATTTTCAGGAAAGACATTCCTCTCAAAAACAAATTTCCTTAAAAATACTAAGTTCTGTAGCTAATTTTACACAAAAAACACTATTATGACAAAAATACTTAAAATATTTGGTCACAATACTGAAACCACCTTGTGTAAACAAAAAGGATGAAATGTTTCCTCAGGATATTTTGGGTGTAAATCCAGGCCACCAAAGGTCAGAGCATGTGGTTCTTGACACAAGACAATTGACATTACAGCTTTAAAAGTATGATAGTGCTGTAACAGAACTCGGGAGGCTGAAGCAGGAGAATCACCATGATTTTAGTGTGTGAAAAGTAAAACTGAACTACATAGAGAAATCCTGTTTCAATAAACCAAAACCAAAAAAATATATAATGACACCACTACAGTAAAAATAATTAAATATATACATATGCATGTTAAAAGTATTATTTATCCATCTAAATTTTTATACAAGATTACTTACCTATTTTCTTGTAAATAATGATTAAATATACATGAGTAACAATAATGCTTTGTAACCAATGTTTAACTAAAACATAGGGGTGTTCACTGTAAAAATACATCTTAGCAACATTTTCACTAAATTACTTAGGAAATTCATACTGTTACTTTTTCCCCCAGTACTAGGAATTCAATTTGGGCCACTGCATTGAGCTACATCCACAGCCTGTTATCTATCTATCTATCTATCTATCTATCTATCTATCTATCTATCTATTTATAGGCAAGGTCTTGGTAAGTTGCCCAAGGCAGTCTCTTGTGATCTTCCTGACTCAGCTTCCCAGAATGTTGAGTTTATAAGTGCATACCAACATGCCTGGGTTCCTCAAATATTTCTATGTTTAACTCAATAACAATAAAAACCATCTTCCAAAGACTGACTGTATGTTAATTTTTATGGTAATCAAATTTAATTAAGGCCTAAGCCATAAAGAAAGACCAAGGTACTAGAAGGAAAGAGGTTGCAGCATGGTAAGTATGTTACAGCTTATATTGTGGATAAATTTTATCCAAAGCATCCCTAGCATGATAATCATCCACCAACTTTCTTCAATAACTTAGAATTGGAAAAATCTCATAGGAATATACATTTCCTGGTTGCCAAATTCATCTACAGATGAAGTCTACTTTCTTGTCTAGTTGTCAAAAAGAGAAAATTTGCCTCATATTTGGCTGAGAACTCCCTCCCTATTAACTTCCTCACTTCTTCATATTCCCAGAGGGTGTTGTTCCCACTCCTCTTGGAACTATCCAGCCTTCCCAGGCCTCCCGTCAACCTAGATCAAGGCAGCACATAGCTCACCAGCCTGGCCTTCCACGGGCTTCACATTGGAAACCTCTCCACCTACTCCACTTCCCACAATTCCTACCTGATACTTGGCTTCCACAGACTCTTGAACCTCAGATTTCCATATGCAGGAAAGGAGGGCTAAGTCATTTTGAACCACCTTTCTACTGACAATAGATAGACACATACATACATTTAGGTAGACACATACACTTACATATGGGTGTTTCTCTTTCAATCTATATGAAACCATGTGAAGTGATACACGTATTAATCAATAGATTTCAGTCATTCCACAATGCATGTGTATCTCAAAACATTAGGTCACATATGGTACATTCATATAATTTCATCTGTCAGCTAAAAATAAAGTGGGTCAAGTTCTGAAAGAAATAGAAGTCCAAAGAAATAAGTCTGTTATTTTGAGGTTCTTCAGATGACTCACACATTTTTCAATATAGTCCTAAATAGAAACAATCTATTCTACAGAGTGGCAATGTAGGCACTGAAATGGTAGAGGCCAGGACACACCATGGGTGAGGCTGACACTCAAGATTATGCTCTCTTGAGATAGAACATGAAAGTTGCCATGTTAACTGAAAGGCAACGAGCCGTGGCATGCACTGCACACCAGCTTTGAGTCACCTGGCAGCGGCAGTGTGCACACAGTACATCAGTGGCCCCCACCCTCAAGACAGTTTTGTTTTAACACTCCAGCAATGGATGACTCCTACAGGCTTCTGATCCTCAGGTCCAACCGAGGTCTAAAGTGCTTGCCAGCCTCAGCCTCAGCCCACCGTGCCCCACTGGGAGCCCTGGCCTGCTCCCTGGAGCCAACTCTGGCCAGGGACACCCAGTGAATTTTCATCACTACGCAGAAGGCTGAATCCATTCCCTCCCCTTCTTCAGGTATGGCCCCTCGGCCCTATGGCGGAAGCCTTTAGAGTTCTCTTTGGTCTGCTCTCATTATGTGTATTGGGTGACCTCTGAGACGAGCCTAAGTCAGCCCACTTCCTGGTAACCACCGCCTTGTGTAACTCCTCCCTTTCGTGTAGCCAGACCTACTGACTTGTTTTAGGGCGCTGCCTGGTGACTCCTTAACAGGATGCTGCCTCCATTCTCTTGCTGAGAGGGAAGTGAGCCGCCTTTGGAGAAGTCCCCATGGACAGAAACTGCTGTCCAGTGAGAGAGAACTTGCATCGGCTGGACAGAGGACATGCTGGAGCCCCCTGGGAGAGGTGAAACGAGTCCTTCTCCATTCAGGACTGGAGAAGAGGACAGTTGAAGGTGACCTGTGACTACAGTACCGTGAGGCGCTAAGCCAGCACCCTGCACCAAAGCAGCCCTGGACTCCTAATGCCTGGAAATCGTCACAGAATAAAGGCTTGTTATTCAAAACTGCTACAATTTTTTCTGCCCCAAACTGGCCATCATCAGATTCTCATTTCTGCCTACTCAACAGCTGGGGTCAGAGCCTCTGGAGTCTGTCAAGTCTCCTGAATACCTTGTTCAGGATCTAGCTGATGGAAGTGGGCCCTATGCTAGCAATTCTCTTCACCTTCCCAGTAAGAAAAGCTCCATCTTAAGAGGAGCACACTGGTTCCAGTGTGGCATTTCCAGATTGTGTGAGGAAACCAGAGGGCAAGGTACACATATGGATGGTATAAGTCTTCCCAGAGGTCCCGAGGCCGGTAGTATTATAAGGCAGGTACAGTACACGCTGCACAACACTAACCCTTTCCCACTGCCATTGCAGTAACCAGAAGATTTTCTTTTGTGTGTGTGTGTTTTTTGTTGTTGTTTTTTGTTTGTTTTGTTTTGTTTTTGAGACAGGGTCTCACTTTGTAGTGCAGGCCGGCCCTGAGCTCACTATGTAGCCCAGGCAAGCCTCAAGCTCAGCAATCCTCCTGCTCCTGCCTTGTGAGTGCTGGGATTACAGGCGTGAGCCACCACACCCGGCATTGTGGTATGTGGTACTGATTGCTGGGGAGTGTGAGACACCACGCCAGTAGTGCTGTATGTGGTTCCGGGAATCAAACTCAAGACCTTGCACTTACTAGGAAGGTGACAGAACACTGAGCTAAATCTCTGGCCCAAGATTTTCTTTATGTGAGTTCTAGGGGAAATTATTACCAGAGATTTGTAAAGTGCAATTTACGTTAGACATTAGGTTACTCGTTTAGATTTTTTCTTTTTTCCTTTTTTCTTTTTTCTTTGTTTTTTTCTTTTGGGGATCAGAAAAAGAAATGAGAGAAGGTAATAAAACAACTATTTTGATCCTAACATATTCAGAGAGAAATGGGCTTATTATGACATTTTATAATTTAAATATCCATAATTTTTACTTCTTCGTTTTAACAAGTACTTAATTTCTGAAAGATACTTTGCTTTAAATATTAACATCATAATATAAAATATAAATTATGACATAATATTTTTTTAAATGTGTAATTGTAAAATGGTGCAAGTACTATGAAGAAAAGTATAATCCAGCAATGCCTTTTCTGGGTATATATGCAAAAGAATTGAAAGCAAGCTCTTAAAGAGTAATTCACACACCTGTGTGTATGGCAGCACTCACTGTCCTAAGAGCCAAGAGATGGAGCAACACCAAGTGCCCGTTGGTGGGTGAACAGAACAACAAAATGTAGTATGTGCAAACAATACAAGTAATGGAATATTATTTGCTCTTAAACAAGGAGGAAATATTGTGTCTTCACATGGAAGAACCTTTAGGACATAAAAGCTGAATGAATAAGTCAGTCAGAAAAAAAGACAAAGACTGTATAATTCTGCTTAAATGAGTTATCTAAAATGGCCAAATTCACAGAAGCAATAACGAAAATGGTGCTTGCCAGGTACTGAGTGCCTGGATCAATCAGAAATTGTTCTTTGATGAGTAGAGTTTCAGACTAGCAAGATGAAAAAGCTTATGAAAATCTGTTATATAGTTCCAGTGTGCCTGACACTGTTATATGGTGTAATTTAAATGGTTAATCTGGTATCGTTCATGCTACAGGGAGAGCACATCATTATACAGGTATTCAAAGATTGATCACCCTTTGATTTCCTATTGTCATACTTAGTCTAGCCCTCCACAGGCTGCTAGGTACCTATTGCCTTGTCAGTTTCTCAAATGCCAGCCTTGCATTGTGCAGTGGCACTTGTAAGAAGGAAGTCTCTTGTGCGTTTCCCATGAGAGTGTGAGAGTAGCGTCATTTGATAACCCATACTGACAAAACTTTCAGAATTGCTTTCTCCAGAAGTAGTGAGAGATGTTTTCCCCTGCAGAGCCCAAAAGAGAAGAGTTAACTTACTGTGCATGTGCCTCTAAGGGGTGGACCAAAACCATCTTACGACTTTGGCTTTGAAAACCCTGATGATCCTTCCTTTTGACAAAAGTACCCTAATCATGAGCTGTTGAGTTTTGATTGGGCTGGAGACCACAAGATTCAACTGATGTACAGTGAACAAATCTCCAGAAAAACCTTTATTTCCCTTTAAATTTTGGTTGAAACAGTTCTGCTTTCCTACAAGTAAATCTTAAAGCACCACTGGAAACTTATGGATATTAACACATTTTTTATTGTAAGCATTTCCAATGCCAGAGCTTAATAGCTAGCAGAAATGAGATTAAAATATCTGATTAATTAAATACAATTATTAAAGTGGGAAAAATCATGTTGAGGAAATTCTTTTTGGTGTCTGTCAGGATACTAAAGTCTATACTGCAAAGAATTTTTCCTTTCATTATAAAACAGCCTCTCTCTTTAATTCATCACTGGATTGTCAAAATTTCATGTTTGTCTGTATCACTTTCTAACCTCCTTTGACTATCTCATATCTCTTTAGATTGTACTTGTACATCAAAATGATAGAAACAAGGAAAAGTGGGAATTATAGAAAGCAATTGCAGAAAAATGCATAAATGTATCATAAATTATACTCCATATGAAATAGCCCACAAAATATCACCTTACATGTGATAAGACTGTTCTAATATCAAGCTTAAATAGCTTCTTCAAGGCTGACTGACCTAAAAATAATTTACATAAACATCATGTGCATTGATTAAACTAAGAAAAATGCAGATCAAACTTCCTGGTTAGATTGGAATTTCTAATTGTAAAATTTTAATTGCACTAAAGTTTTGTAAATAGTTTTGAGTTTATAGAATAAGTTACACTGAAAGTTTTTTTTAAACTGAGATAAAAAAAGTCAAAAATACAAAAATTACTTAGTAATAAGGCAAATAGTTATCCTTTAATTAATGTAAGCATAGCCTAAAATAGCTAAACTATATCACTTTCCACAAATGAAAAGGAAATGTGGCCTTCCTGATTTCTATATTTTCAATAAGCAGAATTTTATTATGTATTATTTCTAGTTTACTGTCTAGCCTATCAAATTGTCATTACTTCAAGATACAGACTATATAGGAAAAACAATTATTCATTACTAAAATTTGAAATCTTAGATTATATGCTCTGTAAGCAAACCTCACATTTCAATTAAAGAAGCTGTTGACATAAATATATATAGTAAATTGATAAAGTAAATATAATGTCTTAGTGGAAAATATAATAGAAATATTATCAAAATTCAAAATATTCAGGTTGTGCTACTTTGCAAAACCAAAAAGGATTTTCAAAAAGCTCCTTATATATGAATGAATAAAAGAAGCATACACATTGGTCAAAACTCTTCAAACTGTGTACTTAAGTCTTGTCTACTTACCTGTATATGTTACACTTTAATTTTTTTAAAAGAATTTGAATATTTATTGGTACATTATATATACACATCATGATCATGCACAATATTGAGAATTTGTACCAGTATATGACCCAATTTAATTTTCATTTTTTCCATTCCCCCACCCACCCTATAACCCCACCCCCTATATACATAAACTTTGTTTACTTTTTTTATTACCATCATATTTTTCATTCCCTTGTTTCTTACCCCTTCACCCCACTTCCCTTTCAAAATTTTCACTTTCACAATACTTACCATATAGTCTAAAGGGCATTTACATCTTCAGTTTCTCTTACCAGAGAGTTGTGTTTTAATTGTAAAAGATTCTCAACCATGTAGCCCACATACCTAGTCATTTAATATAAAGGGAAAGTCCAAGAAATAGAAATGTTCATGTTTGCTACTAATTCGTGCAGTCACTTTAAATTTTTGTCATGCTCTTGCTCCACCCACTATTTGATCCCTGGATCTGCTCCTCAGGGAGTGTGTGGAGGAGCAGTTAAGGCACCTGCCTGTGTTTTGCACACGCCCTGTCCCTTCGCATTCATGATTTAGAGAGTTCAAGGTAGGCTCTGAGGTACATTCACATCAAGAGGATTACACGAAAGTATCAGCATTTTTGTGCTAAAGGGCTTTTCCCTTTTCTCTTACCGGGGGAAAGACTTGCTTTCAGCAAGCTCCCTATGACAAACTTCTTTAAAAGAATAAATTCTGAAATGCATTCAATACTGTCTTCAGGAACTTTTCTAGGTAAAGCATGTACAAGATATATTGAGACATTTCCCATCACCTGATTTTGTCCGATTATTATAGCCAGTTTGCAATTTTGACAGATTTCCTAAAAAGCAACTTTGTGAAAGATTTAAATTATGTAGCCTCATGTGCCCCAAACAAATTTTTTGTATATGCAAAATTAGTTCAAAACCAAAAGTATTCAGAAAATGAGTCTTAAACTTAGATACATTTTGCTTATATATTCAAATACAATTTACAAGTACTTAATTACTGATGAATTTATAAATAAAGTTAATGAGTGTGAGATTTTCAGTTATAAGGTGAAAAAAAATCTGTGTCCAGAGCAGTACTGCCCCAAGCAAGAGTAAATAATGTAGAAAGAAAAAGACACAGCCAAACTTCTCACAGGGTCAATTTAGCACCAAACTTAACTGTCAGAGTCAAAAGTAACTTTAAGTCCAGCTCTGTCTCTCTGTTTTACAAATGGGGAAACTTAGACCCAATTTCAAGGGCCTGGATAGTGGTTATTCATGAGGTTCAAAGACAACCTTGGCCTGGGAAGGCAGCTCAGTGGTGCTGCACCACCTTGCAAGAGCGATTCCCACTAAAAAAAAAAAAAAAAAAAAAAAAGAGAGAGAGAGAGACTTTACAATGGTATGGTTACTTTTGCATATTTTGGTGCAATATTTAAGTCAAAATTTCATGGAATGTTATACCTTCTAAAACACTGTGTTCCCAAAATATAAGAGATCTACTTACATTCTGTGTAATTATGTTAACCTGAAATATGTTCTGAGTATCCAGAGATGCAAGAATTCAAATCATAGCCCCAAATCCTGGTCTTACAACAATGCAGTCATGTGACCCCGGGTAAATTACTGAGACTCGATTTCACTGCCCATAAAAGTCATGAAAATAGCTTTGGGTTTAAAGACTACTGAAGCAGAATAAATGAACTCCTATAGATAATGTGTCTGTTACAGACGTTGGGCCCCATGACAGGTAGCATATACTGTATTTTAAACTAAAAATGAGAAATGGTATATGCATACCTCAAAATTAGGTGGCTTCATCCTTGAACTCTATGACTAGAGTGCTAAAATATAACTAAATTAAATATTAATTATCTGATAATTAAATTATCAATCTATAAAATATTTCTTGAGCTCAACCTATGCTGGGTGCTGTGATAGCACAGAAAGAATATGTCATTCAGTCCCTGTCCTGAAAAAAAATTCATAGTGATCACAAGAGTCTCTATGTCATCAAGTACTCAGTTGGGCAGCCAAAAAGTGTTAAAAGAAAAGAGAAGAGGTAAACCTTGGTGAAAATCATCAGGTACAGCCCTGACTCAGTGGAAGACCAATGAATGAAGATGGTGATGAAGATAACAAGAGAAAGTTTCCACATGGGAGCCCTGAGCAAAAAGGGAAAATTTGGGCTGGAGATTTAGCTCAGTAGTTTTGGCACCTGCCTTGCAAGCACAAGGTCCTGAGTTTGATCCCTGGTAACCATATATAATGCTGGACGTGGTGACTCAAGCCCACCAGCCATCAATACCACATTCCACAATGCCGGGCGTGGTGGCTCACGCCTGTCATCCCAGCACTCGGGAGGCAGAGGCAGGAGGATTGCTGAGTTCGAGACTTGCCTGGGCTACAGAGTGAGCTCAGAGCCAGCCTGAACAACAAAGTGAGACCCTGTCTCAAAAAAAAAAAGGAAAATTGTGGAAGGGGACCAGATTCAAATCTGCCCTGGGAGAGCCGAATGAGCAGACTGTTCATAATCACAGTGTTTCCATGTACCAGGTAACAATGTGTGTTGTTTCTTCACTCTGTTATGAAGCAATTGAAAATTGATGATTTTCCACTAAGAATAGATAAAAATGATATTCAAAACAGTCTTTTTGTAATTAGCACTGAAACCCCAGATCATGCTTCATGGTCATTTAACCTTACTTTTTACTATTGTTAACTATTCTTTCACTTAAGATTCACTTTCTAAAATAGAACTGATATTCAGCTTCCAGTAAGTATTTCACAGGAGTAAAAGAAGAAGAGAGAGCTGAAGGAAGAGTAAAGATAGAAAGAGAGAGAGAGACAGAGAGACAAGGGGGGGAGGGGCCAACATTCATGTCTCTTCTAATCCATTAACTAGTAGTGACTCCAAGAAAGTGCCACTTACTCTCCAAGAAATTTTGCCTTTTGGACCTGAAGTTTCACAGTCCTGCAGGGATTTGACAACTGGCAGACAGCGGAGTAACACCCAGCACCCCTCCCTCCATGACTTGCTGACTAATACAGTCTCGGGTCGTCAAAACCGCCAGCGCTACCGTTTCTCTGTGTGCCTTAAGAATAAAGCTGGAAGGGCCGGAGGGTTAGCTCAGTGGTTCCAGCACCTGCCTCGCAAGCGCAAGATCCTGAGTTCAATCCCCGTGACCACACATATAATGCTGGGCGTGGAGACACGCCCACCAGCAATCAACACCGCATACCACAATGCCGGGTGTGGTGGCTCACGCCTGTCATCCCAGCACTCGGGAGGTAGAGACAGGAGGATTGCTGAGTTCAAGGCTTGCCTGGGCACCATAGTGAGCTCAGGGCCAGCCTGAACTACAAAGCGAGACCCTGTCTCCAAAAAGCAATAAAAAAAAAAAAAAAAAAAAAAGAATAAAGCTGGAAGGTTGGTTAGGGAGAACTCGTTTCGTTGTTCTGGATGGTAAATAAATATTCTATTAAGTTTGTATAGGAGCTTCCTGACCATTTTTAAGTCTCGTTTTCAAGACCCTCATAATGACAGTATTAAAAACCCCTGACCCGGGGACCACATTGGACAGCAGCAGCCAGAGCTATGCTGTAGCAAATGAGGGCAGACTGGCCGTCCAGGGAAGGAGGCCTACGACAACCCGGCGTCCTCTTCCCGTCCGGGGCCCTCGTGGACTTCAGACTCAGGGCAAAACAAGCGCGAAGAGCAAAGCTCCCAAACCGAGGAGCCTTGGGCACAGAGGCAGGACACTCACCACCCCCCGCCGCCCCTCCCCCGCCTTAGGTCCAGCCGAAAGCGGTGCCTGGCACACTCGCCCTGATTCTGGGTCTTCGCTCACAGCGCTGGGAGCTAGGACAGACGCACAGCCGGGTGGGACGCGCCTGCCTCTCCCGGGCAGCTGCCCTCCCCGCTGACGCTGTCCAGGCTTTGCCCAAGGGGAAAGGTTGCGGCGCGGTCGCAAGGCGCGGGAGGGGTCTGGCGGTGATTGATGGGAACGGAAGATGAATAAAAGCACTGTCTGGGGACCGCAGAGACCCATTCCTTCGGGGTTTCGCCAGCCCAGCCCCCCAGATGGGAGGGGGGACCGCGCTGGGTGCCTGAGCCGCCTGCACCCCGCAGCCCGCCGGTCTGCGCCCCGCACCGAGGTCCGCGCGGGTCCTCTGCGCTCCGTGCGTCTCGCCCGCAAGGTAAACGGTCTAACTTGGCTTCGAAGGAAAACCTTTGGCTGAATCTTGTTCTGGGCCTTCAGTTTCACTGACTTGCTTCCCTGGAAAAACAACTTTCCTTATAAAGAAGAAAATCATTAAGAAATACAGATGTCACAAATTTAAATAAAGTTCAGTAAAGGAGACGCTTAAGTGTGAGACGCCACGCAGAGGGGACGGAAGCCTCCAAGTTAATGCGGTTGTTTCCTCACGTCAGACTTGAGGTGACAAGTCTGCCATCCCCCGAGTCCTGGCCCTGGGTGCCACCGTGCCCTTGCCCAGCAAAATGCAGGCCGGCACCTGCCTCGGCCGCTAGATGAAGGGACGCGTCGTCCCTACGCTTCGAGGCGGCGGGTCCCTCCGCGCACCCCAGTGCGGTGGAGGTCTCCGGCCCCCCCGGGCACGCCCCCCAGAGGCCCCGCCCCCGAGTCTACCTCCCCCGCCCCC
Source organism: Thryonomys swinderianus (assembly GCA_004025085.1). Taxonomy (NCBI): domain Eukaryota; kingdom Metazoa; phylum Chordata; class Mammalia; order Rodentia; family Thryonomyidae; genus Thryonomys; species Thryonomys swinderianus. The sequence continues at coordinate 27,865 of PVIC010001949.1, forward strand.
CCCGCCCGGCGGGAAGTCCGGGAAGAAAACCGGGAGAGGGTCGGGACGGGGCCGCGGCGCGGGCGGGAGGCGCGCCCCAAGCTCCCCCTGCGCGCAGACTTAAGTTACTTCCGCGCGTCGGTGGCGGCGCCCCGCCAGAGCTGCGCCGGTGCCTGCGAGGCGGAGCCCGGCGGCTGCTCCCGCGTCCCGCCTCGGCTCCCGCGGGCTCCGGAGGGAAGATAGCGAGCGGCCGCCGGACGCGCGGAGCGCGCAGCGACATGCAGCCGCCGCCGCGTCGGTGCGGGCTCGCCCTGCTGGCGCTCGCCCTCGCCTGCAGCCCGGCGGGGCTCTGGGCAGAGGAGAGAGGGCTCCCGCCGGCCCGGGCCAGCGCGGCTCCGCTGCGGACCCGAGAGACGCCGCCGCCGCCCACCCAGACGTCGCGGCCCCGGGGTTTCAACTCCAGCCTGCCCGGGTCCGCGGCACCTGCGCAGCGACCCGGCAGGGGGAAGCCGCCCGGGGGGCCGCCCCGTCCCCCCGCCACCGCGCGGTGCCACAGAAACGTGGAGATCAAGGAGACTTTCAAATACATCAACACGATCGTGTCCTGCCTGGTGTTCGTGCTGGGCATCATCGGGAACTCCACGCTGCTGCGCATCATCTACAAGAACAAGTGCATGCGCAACGGCCCCAACATCCTGATCGCCAGCCTGGCGCTGGGGGACCTGCTGCACATCATCATCGACATCCCCGTCAGCGTCTACAAGGTACGGGCCGGCCGGTCGGCCCGGGCTAAGGGAGGCCGGCGGAGCGGGAGGGCTTTCCTCGGACGCTCTTCCCTTCCCGAGAGTGGCCGGAGCCAGCGCCCTCGGTCCTCAGCAGGTCTCTGTCAAGCCCGGGGCGCGAGTAGTCTTCTGTCCAGCAGCATGCCTTGCATTAGGAATCTGCTAGAAATTAAGGTTTTTATGGCCCCATCCCAGGGCCAATGAAGCTCTAGGGCTATAATTTACATGTTTTTAAAGTCCTCTGTGTGGTTATGGCGAAGTGTTTGAAAATCACTGGTCCTGAGGTCTAGCCATCAGGGCATATTCTCTACTCAAAGTGTAGCTCCCAGACTAGCAGCGTGGCCGTCCCCGGGGGCGTGAGAGGAAGGCGGGTCTTCCCCAGACTTGCTACCACAGAACCAGCACCTGTCAGGCCCGGGCGATTCCTATGTGTGCTAACTTTGGGAACAAAGTTTCTAACGCTGTCTTGGAGGACAGAGTGCGGAGCTGGGGTAGTTTTGGGAGAAATAAATGTCCCCCAAGAAAGAGGCCCCAGGCTAGCGTGTAGGAAGAACAGCCCAGGTGCTGCGAGTGAGTTCAGTTACTCTCCATTGAATCCCTGCGTGGTTTGGGCATGAGGATAAATGTGTTTTTCTTTACTCTTTCCAGTAACCCAGAAATAGATTTCTACAGCCTTTTACAGGTGACTAGGCTGCTCAAGGCCTTCTGATTAGTACGAGCTAGAGCCGGAGGTCAGACCTAAATCTGTCAGGCTCCAAAGCATACAACATATGCCTGCATACTGTGGCTTGCTCTACGGACAAGACCAAACATCTCTCAAAATATATGATAATTTTAGTAGCTAGCATTAGCATGTGACAGTACTGTTAACATTATCATCACCACAGGGGTGAGAGGAAACAGGCAGGACACAGAGCAGCCTCTGCGGGACGCCAGGCTGTGTGGGGACCTGGACACGTCCCAACCCCGCTGGGTCTTGGTTTCCCCAACTCCACAGTAAGGTCTGTAGGCCATGCAACTTCTGCTGTTATGAAAAGCAGCTTGAGTGGAAGAGCTGGAAAATGTTAAAACGCTATGCAGACATTTAAGACTGTGCTTCCCAATGATCAGCAGCAGCAATAAGTCACACATAAAAGCATAGCCATGTGTAAGGGAAGGAGAAAGCACTTAGTGGATTTGTGCACAAGTGCAAAGGCAGACGTGGGATGTAGGCTCGGGAAAGGTCGTGGGGCGCTTTGAGCCCTGTGCCAGGTCTGGTGACCTTATGGCACACTTACACATTTTCCTTCTTGAATCTCTGGGAATTCTAAGAGAAATGCACATTTTAACAGAATTCCAGGCATGTCTGAGGTTTAGGGATGAGACTCAGATTAGGATTCAGGTTTGTAAGTAAATACTCCTAGAACTGGGGAATAAATTGTAGAAAGTGTACAATCCTGGACAGCAATCAGTTCTGAAGAACTCTGAGGATTTGCTAAAAAAAAAAAAAAAAAAAAAAAAAAAAAAAAAAAAAAAAAAAAAAAAAAAAAAAAAAAAAAAAAAAAAAAAAAAAAAAAAAAAAAAAAAAAAAAAAAAAAAAAAAAAAAAAAAAAAAAAAAAAAAAAAAAAAAAAAAAAAAAAAAAAAAAAAAAAAAAAGAAGTGTGGAAGAAATATGAGTCTCTTCAGTGTAGTCACAACTCCAACAGGGTAGGAAAGAACCTATCTGCTTCTAAGGACTCCTACAGACTAAACCCTGCCCAGGTGATTTAGCAAAGACACTTCAGTTCACCAAAACCGGACTCACCTTACCCAGCTAGAAACCCCACCTAATCGACTGGAAACTGAAGTGCTGTGTGGGAAATAGGGCTGAGAGCATTTTCTTTTGCTTTGTTGCCTCCAGACAAGATGCAAGTCACTTCTTCCAGGATCCTGGAAGCGACTTTCAGTCTTATCAAATGAACATTTTCCAGAAACTGGAGAATATCTGACTGAGCACACAGGTTTCCTTTCGTTTCAGTCATTTATTATTGTTTCCCTAGGAAGTCATATCCTTTTCCCTGAAGCCATCCAGCCTGATAAAGTGGTGTTTTTACTTCTGAAATAAAATATTAGGTCACTATAAATCCGATGATCTAGTTAGTTGCATTGATCAGAGACAAATGTATCACAGAAAATTATGTTCCACTGCTAGACAGAATGCTTCACGTATTCTTCGGCTTAATGCAATAATACTGTCTACCATGTAATGTGCACTAAGTACTTACTTCAGTTCATTAAATCACCGCATCCATTTTAGGAAGGAAGAATTGCTCTAATCCCTGTTTTAGGTCTGGGAAAGTATACGCTGAATAAAGAGTAACTTGCTTAGTGTCACAACACTACAAAATGATTAAGCTGGGCTCGAACAGAACCCACTGAACCCGCAGAACCTGTGCTCCTCACATCCCACTGCCCCAGCTACACTCAAGCACAGCATGGCCCCGACCCGGGACCCTGCAGCAGCCTCCGCTGGGTGCCTGGCAGAACCGTGCGGCGCAGTACCACACAGTAGAATGCTTAGTTAAAAAATGGTCAGGATAGTGGATTTTCTAAAGAATGGAGTATTACTCTGCCACAAAAACAATTTTGAGTCACTTATACTCAAATGGACATACTTTAGGACATACGTATAACTGAAATAAATAGGTCACAGAGGTGTAAATATCGTATCTTTTCACTGGTATGAGAAACTGAAGATGTAAATGAGCTCTAGAACATATGATAGGGGCAGGGGTTGTAGGGTGGGTAGGGGGATTGGAAAAAATGAAAATTAAATCGTGTGATATATTGGTACAAATTCTCAGTACTGAGTGTGATCATGGGGTGTATACATAATGTACCAATAAAGACTTAAAAATGGTCAGGATTAATTTGAATCCTCTGAGGATTTCTAGTTCTTGATATGGTTTTCAGACAGTATGCAGTGTATAATATAAATAATATCAGTGGACTGTAAGTTATACTCACCAAAATGCCTAATCCAAGACTAGTTAAAATTCATTCATTCCCCTAAAAAACGGTGGAACCAATAAAATGTGTTTGGAAACTGGGCATAATGGCTCAGACCTATAATCCCAGCATTATGGGAGGCTGAGGCAGGAGGATCACAAGTTCAAACCCTACCTGGACAACTATAGTGATTTAATGTTACCTTGTTTCAAGATTTTAAAGCGGGCTGAGGATTTAGCTTAGTGTGTAGGCCTGGGGTTCATTCTCCATTACCACAAAAAATAAATTTCTGAGTAGTCAAAATGTCATGGTCATTACAAGGTAATTTAAGTGAATTATGAATGCCATTAAATGAATTGTGAATGACTAAAGTGAGACATTTGAATCCTTAAATAAGTGATTTCTGATTTTGTTTTTTTTGGTGAGGGGTTAAAACTATCTTTAAAAATCCAATATGCACAATTTCTGAGGTTTGTAGAATCCTTCATTCCTTTGGGTAATATACTCAAGGGACCAAGAAATACCCATTGGAATCTATAACATTAATTTTGAGCTTAATAAATACAGAGTTCAATAAAACTGACAAGGATGCCATAGCTGTCACTGGAGGCTTCAGTCCATGATGTGGCTGTAAATTGGGGCAAAACTTTGTACAGGGTGCTGTTGGGAGGTGCAGGTTACTATGGGAAACGCACCTGCTCTGCCCAGTTTCCTCCAAAGCTGGGCCTCAGAACCCTCCAGCAGAAGCAATCACGTTCTGGCCTCTTAGGTTGGGAACCTATGTTTAAGGCCAGGGAGAGTTCTCAGGACACTGACCAAACTGAAGCTATTGAAGCCCTTCAGATACTCAAGGAAACTTGCTAAGCATAATAAGTTTTATTTACTCTCCATGTGAGCACACATAAGGTTGTGTCTCCATCGCACAACAGAGCACAGATGAAAAGTGAGTAATTCAACCATCAAAGTGGTTCTTTAGAAATATGTTTGGACATAGATGTATGCACATACATGTACAAGATAATAAATGTTCTACGAAGGTACAGACACATAAGTAGACAGATGAGTACCACCTTGCACAGGGCCTCACACATAGCAAACAATGCTTATAGAAGGCATGCTTATAGAAGGCACTTGAATGAGGGGCAATTTATGCTTTAAATGTTCTTCTGCAGCTATTGTCATACAAACATGACCTCAAACAACTTCTTTGTACATACAACTTTGCACACATGAAGGGCTATACTTAAAGGATAAATTTCCAAAACTAGAATTACTAAATCAAAGGTTGTATACATCTGTAATATTGATGTATATTGCTACATTACACTTCAAACTTTTTATTGTACTCTTAGACCTAAACACTGTTTTATACAACATTTCCAAATAGATAGACAAACATTAACATAAACCTCTAATGTGTCTCTGAGACACTATGCCCAATATTTACATGGTCTATGCATCTAAACCAGAAGGCAAGGTTGAAATATCTGTGGAGTGAATTTATTTGCAAGCTATTCTGTGTGTACTTCTATATGTTAAAATGTGGGAGTCTTCTAGATACATGCTGCACATGAGGTCTGTTATCTAGATATTAACCAGTGGCAACTCAAAGCCATGAAGGAAACCAAGAGCTAAGTGTTTTGTACCTCGTAGGAACTTTTATGTTGTTGGTATCTGGTTAGTTGATTTGGCTTGGTTTGGTCCAGTGTTGATATTTGTAAATATTTTTGTGACAGATTGTGAAAAAAATATAATTTATTGACCAAATGTTTCTAGATTCCATGCTACATTTTTATGAATAACTGGATCAATATGGTTCTCAAACAGAACTTCCTTTATATGTAAGCAAATTGAAGTTTAAAAAAATTTTTGTAAACTGATGAGGCAGATGTTGATACTTAACCGGCTTGATTAAGAGCCACATGTAATCAGCTGTTTTGTGGTGAAGGAGAGCTTAAAATTAGCCTGATGACCCCTGAGAGTACTTTCAGATTGCTCTTCTATTAAGATTTTGTAGGCTACCATAAGGGACAAGAACACTGCTTTTACAATTGTAAAAGGCAAAACCACTGGCTTTTAACAGGTATCAAAATTAAGATAGAGGAGTATTATGTTAAAACGCTGGTGTAGTAAATTGCAGAGCTGCAGCATAGCGCCTGCAAGTGGGTTTGGAGTGAAGTGACCTTGACAGGTACTGGGACATTTTGTTCTTGTGATAGAATCACAATTATCTGTCTGAACAATGCATTTTTCTCACTTTCTTTAGATTACTTCTGGTAATCTAACAAGTTTGTGTATAATTTGCTAGTTTCATAGTTACAATTCAGAGTTAAAATTTCATAGTAAAAATTTTAAAGTTGTCATTTTCCAGGTAAGCAAATAGAAATATGTGCATAAATAGCAATGCAAGAAATAAAAAATATCACAAGGAGGGAAGTCTGTTTTCTCCCTATTAAATAATACTGTTTTCAACACCAAGTGTAATAACACTCTTCTCATTACTGGTCAAATAACTTAAATATGATGATGATGCTTTATGGCAGATAAAGATATTTAATGGCAGAAGCATTCTGTATCAAAAATGAAACTTATATACCTTTGAGACATTTACTTAGAAGAAACTAAATTTAAGAAGCACTAAAAGAACATCTTTTACAAAGTGTTAATAGACTATTAGCTCTGATTAAATTGAAATTAATAGATAAAACAAATATCCCAAAGTGCTTACAACAGTCAATGACACATTGGTGCTTGTAGACAAATGAAAATATGCAGAAGTCAGAAGGTCAGCGGCCTCTTTCTACTTGTAGTTTTACAAATGCCACAGTGAAAGAGAGGTAGCTTGATCCTTTGTGTCCATGGGTGTTGGTCATAACCAAATAGTAGATCAGTAGCACAATTCAAATCACACAGAAACTCAAACTGCATGTTCCCTGGGCACCGTTTCACTTGTTGGCCAGATTCCTATGACAAAATGGTTAGCAAACATGGGACTCCAGGCAATGAAAAGTTCCTCAGGTTGACTCTGTGCTACTTCTTGTGTTTGTCTTTGACCTGACACTTGGTCACTCCATAAATCCGAGCCTCTAAAACTGTCAGGGTAATGTTCCTTTCAATATTATAAAGCTTTATCTACCAAAGGCTTTAGATTTTTGTTTTGTTCACCTAGTGTGAGCTGTTCAAGACTGAAGGTTATTTCCAGAGTTGTACAAAGAAATAACATGGCCAAGACCCCGTTGTCTCAAGGCCAGGGACCCACGTTCTTCATTTCACAAAGAAACCATATACGGTTATCTGTGTGTGGTTAATATGCTATAGTTGATTATTTTTAGAGAAACATGTCAAATGCTAATAAATTATTAAGTGCTTTAAATGGTGTTGACAGATAAAGCCTGAGATTGAAAGTACACTAGATGTAATTTATGATGTGAAATAGTCTGTTTTAAAACTTTGCAAAGTTAAGAAGAGGTTAGTTATGTCTAGGAGAGAGCTCAGTGTGGTATACGGGTGTATGTTAGCCAACAACTTATCTAACTTTAGACTAATTTTATTCTCAGAACCTTTCTATTACGGAGTTATTCTGTGTTCCCTGTAGATCCTCTGGTAAAAATACATAAGAAGGAGAAAAAAGACAAAATGTGGTAGCAGGTGAGGTAGTGAAAGGGGAATAGAGAAAGAAAAGGGAAGGATTGTCCCTTTAGAAATGTATCAGCAAAGTTGACCAAAGTTTTTCACAAGCAGTTCTCTCTCCTGAGGACTCAAAACCCTGCTCGCTCTCCTGACTTTTGTCATTTCTCTACTTTCCTCCTCTTCAGTTTTATTGTAGTTTCCAGAATGGAGGAGAACAACCCTCTTGAAGTTTATAATGTACACTATCATCTTCCCTCTCACTCTGTCTGCAAACTATTTTAAAAGACTTTCAAATTCCATAAAAATCAGCTTCTGATGGCAGCTTATGAGGATTACATAAAATAATCCACAGATAGAATTAGGATTAAATATGTATGAAGGCACTTAGTAAGGTTTGCTGAGTTAATTCAGTCTGAGGATCTTTTTCTGACCCCAAGACCATCCACATTCCCATTCTCCAGTCTGTCAGGTGTCACTGCGACCTTCTCAGAGGATCCAGCTCCAGTAAATGGGTCTAATGGATTATTTCTCTTACTTGGAGCTTTTCAGATATGTAATGTATCAGTGGAAGTTATGTTTTTGTTTTTGCAGTGCTGGAGACTGAACCCAAAGCCTTATTTTAGATGACAACTCCGGCAACGTTTAAAATATTTGTTTATTGAGACGGGGTATGAGTTGCTCAGGCAGGGCTCTAACTTGAAATCCTCCTTCCCTAGCCTCCAAAAATGCTGGATTGCATTCCTGTGCTACCATATCCAGCTTAATGAAGTTTTCAAGAAAAAAACTCTTTATACATTTTTAAGTTCAGGTAAAAGGCCAGAGGCAATCTATTTAGTTACTGGCCTGTTATAGACTTAGAAATAAATTTTATTGTCATACAGGCAGGAAAATATATTTCAGTTAAACTTCAATTTCCCCTAAGATACATCCTTAAAATATTTTCCTCTCTCTGCTTCTCTTAGAGATTTTGCTGTAAGAACATTAACCCCTTATCATAAACAAACATATTATTCTATTTCAGTAAGTTACAGGAATCTTTCCCGAGCATGGAGCACCTCTGTTTTGTCGACATACATAAAACAAGTCCCCAGGGCTTCAAGGTTGCCCACCTCCAGAAGACAGTCTACACGTTAGGGTCTATTTCAGTGGCATCCCTGGGGGCTAAGTTGCCATTATTTTAGATCCATATATTTCTAAGCCATATAGTGTGATCTTTTAAAAGCATTTTGATAAATGCAAAGTAGAACTTCTAATTTACATTTGCCCCTGAGGGCATTGGTATAATGTATGTTTAAAAAATTCTATGCATTTGATCAGCATCTTGCTACAATGTTTTCTATGTATAAGTAAGAAAAAAATGAGTTCTGCCATGGAAATCTGTGGATGAAGGTGTCCTATCTCATCAAAACACTAGTTCACACAGAAAAAGTTATCTGCTACAGGAAATGCAGATAAAAACAGAACCCCCCCCCCCAAAGTGGTGAAATACAACCACTCCATCATTTCTCTCTTGGGTTCTTACCACAAAAACACTCTATCATGCCAGTCATTTGAAATAAATGTTCACAATTCACCAGGAGATGGAACAGACTGGTTGTTCTTCCCAGCTTCACTGAATGACCCTCTAAAATGATGTTTGTTTGGATGCTATTGTTTGCTGCATCTGCCCCTACAAAATTTATAGTCCTTGCTGCAACAAAAAGTGTTCATGAGATTTCATTAGATAGTGAGAAACAGGAGGATCTGTTTTATATCAGTCATTCCCTTGACAAGCTGGAGTGGGAGGGAGAGTGGGGATGAATTTTTGTCTTTCACATTTCCTGGCTTGCCAGGGAAGACAGAAGTCCAAAGGAATACAGTGGATTCCCAAACCTCTATCCCTGAAGTACTGGTTTAAAGTGTTAAGGAGTCATCTGATCATCTGAATTGGGAAGTATAGAATGCAATCATCTCAATTCTCCTAAGAATGTTTGTAACATGAGATTGAAAAGCTCATGACAAAACTTTTATCATAGAAGATTTTTGCCTTCTGACCAAATATACACATCTATTCATTCATTCATTCATTCATTCATTCATTTTATTTCACAAGTGTTAAATGAGTTACTACAGTATGCCAGGCACTGTGCTAGGCATTCTCAATGTTGTAGAATAATCTAAAACAAATAAACTTGTAAACTTCATTGTATACTCTTAATTAAAAAATAGGAAAGACAGTATGATTAATGAGACAAATAAACATTACTAGTGCAAGATGATTAACTTTGACTTTGCAGAACTTGATTCGTTTTGATATTAACACAGTATTAGCAAAAGTTCCACCAACCTCTCTCCTTTAATGTTTTTAATTAAAAAATGAAAACTGTAAAGCTATTGGAGAGACTCTATAGTTTCATAATACTCTTGAAAGAATATTTACTATCCATTAATGCTACTTCTTTTTTAGGAATATTTAAAAACCTATATATGAGAAAAATAATTTTACAGTCTCATAAAACAATGAATTTGAATCCTCTTGCCTTTCCTTCTTTCACTCCAGCACAACATTATGAAACTGTGATCATCTTTGAGTAGGTCTCTTATAACCATCATGTCACATTTTTTTTCAATCTAGTACTTTTATCATCCAAAGTGTGTTAGGGAAGCACTATAAGCCTCAGGGTAAAAGGATAAAGAAAAACATTAAACTATCACTTTGTCAAATGAGTCCACATTGCCCCTTGGAGCCAGTGCTGATAAAAGCTATTCGGTTAGATGAGAGAGCATGATGTGAAAACCACCCCTGGTTATGGGAGCTTTTGCTAACAGGCTCATATTTAGTAAATATTGGGCAAAACATATTCAAATGTAACTTTAAACAGGACCTAGAAGTTTAATTCGTGTGGAAATGACACAGTGTCAGTATTGACTCTAACATCTTTTTTGTGGGCAGAGACTGAGTATCTCCCCCGCCCATGATGGGGATTGAACCTAGTTTCACACATGCTGAGCATTCGCCTTACCACTGAGCTATAACTTAAGTCCAAGAATGACTTTTTGACCACATATGTGATTTGTCTTCAGTATTTAGACCTTGACTTAACATATCTAACCAATGGGGTAAAGTACAAATAAAAAACTAAAAATAAAAGATAAAGAATATGTTGTGGTTGTATTAAATGTTAAAGTTCCCTCCTCTTATAATAAAATGAAACAATTTCCTCCGTAGAGGGGAAATATATCTTGTTGAATTTGAAACTATAGATGTCGAAGATTGTTATCTTGCTAACAAGTGGCAAAAGAATGATCTAAATAAATATAATAGAATTTGAATGAATATTCTCTCACTAAATTTTGAAGGTGGCATCTATTGGAAGTGATTTTCTTAGGACACTTTATCACACTAGAACTTTAATTTTGCAACACACAAGAAGTGGATGTCTTTACTTTTTTTTTTTTGAGACAGTGTCTTGCTTTGTAGTTCAGGCTAGCTCTGAGCTCATTATGTAGCCCAGGAAAGCCTCAAACTCAGCAATCCTCCTGTCTCTGCCTCCCAAGTGCTGGGATTACAGGCGTGAGCCACCACGCCTGGCAGATGTCTTTACATTTCTTTCACTAAGTTCCGAGCACTAACTTGTCCAAAAACTGTCATGCTGGACGCATGTAGATGACAGAGATGAGCAGCAGCAGCAGGCTTGGTTCCTGTTGCATAAGTGTCAGGCTTTTCTGTGTGTCTACAGAGCCTCCCAGTCAGAACAAGGCAGAGATTGAGTTTTTTAGAGGAAGTGAACATAATTATTGTTATGCCATCATTATTCTCCTTGCTGTAAAATAATGGAAGTGACAGAGCATACTCCTCCCACTTCTCAGAACCAGTAGAATCCAATTTGGAATTGAAAGCTGATAATGGTCAATGCTTCTTCTTTTTTAAACTTTTTCTCTTCAAAATAATACTTCAGAAACTTGTAATCTCTTGATTATGATTAAGTTTCTAAGTATCTCTAAGTTGAACTTGAAGAGCATTGTTACAATTTTCAGTTTATGTTTCCCTGTCTTCTGTGATAGCCTGGGTCAGAGGTTAAGCTGCAGGCCTCCCAGTGGTATGAAGAGCAATAATCCAATTTCTAGGTTGAGCCAAAAACAATAGCAACCTCAAAACAGTTCCTGGATTCAGTGCAGAAAGCACTTTCAGTGGCCAGCCTGCTTCTCCTTCAATGGCCTGGACACTCATTCATCTTGAATCTTATAATGACTGTATTACATGACACCAATATTAACATATTTGGAAATATTTTTGAGACAAAGTAAAAAATTGAAGAATATCCAACTATTTGGATCTCATAAGAGTGAAATAGGTATATTACTTAAGGCTTTCCAAGAAGGACAACTGGTAGAAAAGATACACTAAGAAATAAATAGACACATAGACAGAGACAGATAGGCAAACTTACAAAAGCAAAGAAGTCCCACTATCTGTCAAATGCAACCAGAAACCCAAGAAATCTAATTTAGTCAGAATCCAAAGCCCTAAGAAATAGGAGAGATGGTATAAATCGCAGCTCAAGGGCCATAGAAGATAAGATGTCTGCTCAAGTAGTCAGAGTCAAAAGAGTGAATTTCTCCTACCTCTTCCCAGTTCTATTCATACCCTCAACAGGTATATGCCAAGCCACACTGAGGAAAGCATTATAATTTAATGAATCCACAGAGTCAGATGTCCTTCTCACAGAAATTCCCCCAAATAATATTTAACCTGGGCATCCTGAGACCAGTTGAGAAAACACATAAAGTCGACCATCACATCAAGGTATTAGAAGAAAGTTTTACCCTGACTTTCCATATCTTATCATTATTTGACACATAGCTATAGCTTAAAAATATTTCATTCTAGGTATTCTTTTTTGTAAACCCAGGTGATTAGGATTATATGGTTATAAAATAAGCCTAGATTCTGAGGTCAGACCATCTGGACTCAAATGTGGATCCATTACTGGAGTGAACAGAGATAGATGTACTACTTATCTAATGAGGAGCAACAAATTGCTTTACAATTTTTCAGGTTAAAGAAGTAAAAGTATTTATTTTCTCCCACAGTATCTATGGGAGCAGCTTAGCTAAATATTTCTGGCTCAGGGTCTTTCTGGCGGATGCTATTGGCTGGGGCTGCAGTCACTGAAGGCTTGACTGTGGCTGGAGGCTCCTCACTCACACCATGGTCAAATTCTTGCTAATTGTTGCTTCAAGGGCTCCATTCTTTGCCCCTGACCTATACATAAAAATGTCTGAATGGAAAGGTGCTGGTCTCCCCCACAGTGACTGATGGCAGAAGAGCAAGAAGGAAGCCATGATGCCTCTTATGAACTTGTCACAGATGTCACACATCATGCTTGCCACATTCTACTTGTTAAATTAAATCATAAAGCTCAGTTTACTGTCAAGGACAGAAGATCAGGCTTTGTCTTTTGAAGAGAGAAGCATTAAGAACATTTGTAGTTATATTTAAAATCAGTATAGCAAGTCAAACTTCTACATGGCTCTCGTTTCTTATTTGTGAAACTGGAATAGCAATAGCACTACTCAGTAGCATTGCTTTGAGAATTGGTGACTTGGTATGTATAAAGGCTTAGTTCCCATTGGAGGTGGAAATTAAGTGTGAGTTTTGTCTTCTTGATTCATTTAAAGATCAAAAGAATGGCTAGACAGAATATTGTTGGAATAATGCTGGGTCTACCAGAATCCTCTTAACCATCTTATTTTTAAAATTAATTTTATTAGTACATTTTAGATTCATCATAGAGAATATGTACTGGTACATGATATATCTTTTTTTTTTTTTTTTTTTTTTGCTTTTTGAGACAGGGTCTCGCTTTTGTAGTTCAGGCTGGCCCTGAGCTCACTATGGTGCCCAGGCAAACCGCTGCGAACTCAGCAATCCTCATGTCTCTACCTCCCGAGTGCTGGGATTACAGGCGTGAGCTACCACATCTGGCATTGTGGTATGTGGTGTTGATTGTTGGTGGGCGTGTCTCCACGCCCAGCATTATATGTGGTTACCGGGGATCGAACTCAGGTCCTTGCGCTTGCGAGGCAGGCGCCAAAACCACTGAGCTAACCCACCAGCCCATGATATATCTTGATTCTTCATTTTCTCCCACTGTCCTCCTTTCCTTTATTCATATGTTTCCAAGGACAGTTGATAATTCTGTTAAACAGCTAGAGTATAAAAATGCATTGTGCCTATGGTGCCAAGTTTCTCCTATCTCAGTAAAAAGGTTTATTATTCACATGAGAAAGCTCGGTGAATATCCTAACCACTCCTATCATATGCTTAGCCATCAGTAAGTTCTACTAGTATACGTGGTCCATCACCTACTCTGCCCATTCCCCATGTGGGTGAACACCAAGGCCCGGTTTGTATGCCCAGGATCAGCAAACACCAAACACCGACCACTAATACTTGAAGTACAGAAAGTTTAAGCAGAGCTAACAGGGAAAGCAGGAGAAGACCTTGACTCTTCTTTCCCCACAAGGCAGATAGGTGGGTTACATAAAGGAAAAGAATTAAGGAGTCTTCAGGGGAAACACTGGTAGTTTCACAAATTCGATAAAATCAGTTTTCAGACTTCTTGATAAGATACATTTGGTGGGCCTTTGAGCAATTATGATGGCCTAAATCAATCTTATAAATCACCCTGTGAAATGCTAACTTATTCTTCTGCATTAAAGATCACAAGGTTATAAATGATAATTGATACAGGCATGGAAACAGGGAGTATGTGCTCAGGTATTGGTTAGTGTCACTAATGGGGAGAATGAACAGGCTCTGGTTTTTCTTTTTGTTTTTTAACTTTAAGGAAGGAGAAATCATCCAAACCAATTACAAAAGGAGAAGAAAATTGTCAAATTTTTAATGGGACTTATTTATAAATCTCCTCTATATTGTTCAATTTTATAGGAATAGGAATAATGACCTATCTGCTACTTTTTGCATAGAGAGGGTAAGGTACAGAGGTTAAGGAATGAGTCTGTCTCACCTGAAATTTGAAATATTTATGAATTCCTGGGGTAGATTCAAGGCTCTAAAAAATCACAACTTGAGCCCTTTTTAGCAACTGTTTATTGAAAAAAAATTTTTTTGAGACAGGGTCTCGCTTTGTAGTTCAGGCTGGCCCTCAGCTCACTACATAGCCCAGGCAAGCCTAGAACTCAGCAATCCTCCTGCCTCTGCCTCTCAAGTGCTGGGATTACAGGCATGAGTCACCACGCCCAGCACTGAATGTGGTTACTGGGATCGAACTCAGGACCTTGCGCTTGCAAGGCAGGTGCTGGAACCACTGAGCTAAATCTCCAGCCCTATTGAAAAATTTTGAATTATATTAATTAGGTGTAAATTACAGTAAAATAGACATTCTTAGCTTGAGTATCCTAGAAAATACAGAAGTAATATCCTGTGGGGGCAGGAAAACAGCTCTGGGCACTACTCATTTGTTTTTGGTGCTTCTGAAGGTAGTTACAAAAGCCAGGAGGCTTGTTTCCAAAACTTCTCATGGTGAGTTTCAACTTCAACAATCATGTTAATACAAAGACAACAGCAAGTTTTCCTACGAGCACCATCCCATCCTTGCTTTTTTGTTATGGAGCACTACCTTAGCCAAGGATTCTTTTTCTTTTTGCTGATGAAAGATAACCCAGGCAGTTTGATCAGCTGCAACTTCTGGG
Source organism: Thryonomys swinderianus (assembly GCA_004025085.1). Lineage (NCBI taxonomy): Eukaryota > Metazoa > Chordata > Mammalia > Rodentia > Thryonomyidae > Thryonomys > Thryonomys swinderianus. The sequence continues at coordinate 42,922 of PVIC010001949.1, forward strand.
ATAATAGACAAGTTGATAGTCGTGTGTTCATAGACTCCTAACCAAGGCCAGAAGACTGCTAAAAATGTACCAAAGTCCATTTTCCTGATATCCAAAAACCAGTTATAAGATTTTTTCTTAGATCTTGAAACCATCTTAGAAAGCTAGTCCAGTTCTTAGTTTCTTGAGACCAGTGGATGGAAAGAGGATTGACCAGATATTTAAGTAGACAGGTTCCTCCTAATCCCCAGCTATCCAGACATGACTTTGCCCATATACTTCCTCAAAAGCTCCCACAAACAGGTGTCTTTTCAGACTTCATAGGAACTCAAATAAATTTTTAAGTGGAGCTTTTAACGTCAGGGCAAGGCTTCTCGATCATAACAAACCAGATGTCTGTGGACAGTAGGATTTAAATTTTTTCATTGGTATTTCATTTGTAAGATTTGTTAAGAGCTAGTGAACAGGAGATCTGTGGATTTTGAGTATCCAAAGTAATTTTCTGTAGACTAAAAACCAAGAGTGGGGTTATTTCCTTAATAACTCCATGAGTATAGTCCCAGGAGGCTTACAAGGCCCAAGAAAGCAATAATGTAAACATAAATCATGGTATCTAGTTCCTAGGTTAAAGTCAAAAATGTAGCTAGGGCCATGCAATTATGTCACTAATAATGCAGGTAAAAATCACATGTAGTCTTAGCTCCTTATCTTTAGAAGCAGACTTTTTTAAGAGAAATTCATAATCTTGACCAGATTCTTTATGCACCAGTCTGGTGGCTTTGGAATTAGGCTGTGGTGGAGTGATGACTTGGGATGATGTAAATTGAATTCTACAAACTTAACAGACAAGTGGAAGCTAGCAGAACATCACAGGGTTTGTCCCACTGACAGAAAATTGGTTCTTAGGTTTTGCTCTTTCCAAGATTTAAGATGGAATTTATTTCTAGCCTTAAAGTGGTAGGTGCAGGGAAACATTTGTGAAGAGCAAAATCCTCTTGGAAGGAAATTCATGAACAGAAGTTAGTATCTTATTTAAACTATACAATAACCTGTGATTGATTTTTTTTTCTACCTAGCGTCATGTCTCCCTCTGGTGGGAATGCCTGGAATGGACTCCCCATACATTAATTCGTATGGGCTCCAGTGGATCTGCTTAGATTCTACCCTTACTGGAAGCAAAGCAACAGACAATGCCTTATCCCATGTCAAGCTGGCCTCATGCCAGATATCTTGATTCTTTTTAAAATGTGATTTATTATCTCTTTGTTGTACATTGCAGTTTTTATGAAGCTTGTATTGTAAGATACCGGATAGGTCTTGAGTTATTTTAGCAACAGCATGTTTCCAGAGTTTGATATGGTGTCACATGCCTGCTCTCTCAGCACTGAATTTTTTATTTAGTTATTAGTTATTTAGCTTTAGTTATTTCAGAAGCCCTTCTTATACTAGAGGCATAGGCTTCAACTCACCATTTTGAGAGTATACCTGAACAACCACGTATTTAAATTTTCCAGGAACTGTTGGTGTGATGGTAGAGTTTATTTACCTACCTATATAGTTTATACCCTATCAGATCCTTCTGGGCCCACTAAAGGGTGGTATTTTACCATAACAATTCAGATAGGTTTTTTTAAGAGATTTTTTTAGAAGAGTTTAGATTCTGGAATGAATTTTTAGAACAGTTTAGAATTCCAAATGGGAGGCTCTGTGGAAGAAGATTCAAACTTCTGCTCTTGCTTGTATTAAGTCTTGTGGGATATATTCATGACTCTCAAAGCTCATGATTCACATGGCCTTTCTAGAAGCATGGTCAGACAAATGGTTTCCTTTGCTCAATATCAAATTTCTCTTTTGTATCCTAACAAATTATTATAGTAAGTTGTTTTGGTTTATTAATAGCTTACAATAGACCCAAAATTTCAGAAGCATATTTGATGTTGCCCAAAGTTAATAAAACTCTTTCTTTCTAGATAGCCCCACAACCATGAGCCACTGAGATTGCATATCTGGAGTCAGTGAAACTATCAACCATGGTACTCTTACCCAATTGTGGCATTTTCATGAAGTGATAACTTTATGATTTTATACTGAGGGACAGAGAATAAATCTTTGCTTCAACAGTTTCTTGCAAGGTGACAGTGATATATTTGACCTAAAGTTGTCCTTGGACCATGAACCACATCCAGGAACATGTCTGATTTTCCCAGTGATTAGTTGATCAGGTCCAATCAACTGGGAACAGAACATTTGTTCAATTATCCAGAAACAATCATTTAAAGGAAACTCACTGAAGTCAAGTAGCATCAAAGTGATGAGATTCAAAGTGGAAATCACCTGTAATTTTACATTAAGGTTGTCTAACAGTATTAATGTCTTTAAAATCATTCTGAAGTCAACCAATAGATTCCTTGTCCTGTTACAAAAGAACATAATGAGGTGTAGGTAGCACTGCTTCAGGTGAATGTTTTAGCTTTCTGGAGAGCAGTGACTGATTTCTATCATTGCCTAGAATTAGAAGAGAGGGCACCATCCTATTGCTGTTTGATCCAGTTGCTTTGAAAGTTAACCCATGGGTGATGAAAAGAACCAATAGTCTGAGTTAATGGCTGAGAGGGTTCCTGCTTTTTATATAAAAAGTCAAAAGCCTTTCTTAAATTTAAAAGGCCCAGAGCCAAAGTGGTAAGCAAGTTTTCCTTTATCTATTGGCCCATTGCAAGAGCTCTAGGGCTTCTCCTTTTGGAGCTCCATAAATGAATTCAGTTCAAACTTAGGTATTCAGATGGCAAAATATGAACATCCTCAGAAAGCCATGCAATTGTCAGCAGTTAGTAGGGGTGGCCACATGGTCAATAGTTTCTGCCCAGTTAAGAAAATTTCTGTACCCTTGGAAAGTTCAACCCCTGACTATTTGTGCTTTTCCCTGGAGAATATATATTCCCTACCAACCAAGAAATTTAAATTCTGAACAGCATTTTAAGTTGCATCTTCTTTGCTCATACTTGCAACCAAAATGTTATCTACATATTATAGGATGAGTACTTCATCCAGCTGAAGATACCTTAGATCTTTGGCTAGTATTGTCCAAAGACTATGGACAAGTTTTTAAACCCTTACAGAAGCACAGTCCTCTAATACTGTTGTTTGGCATAGGCTTGAAGTCCTGCCATTTTTCTGGTAAAAAACATAAAAAAGCATCCTTCCAGTTTACTACAATGAACCAACATATGTCTTCTGACTGGGTATTCAGGAGAGTAAAATAATCAGATGAAGCTGGGTGTACTTTTTCTACTGCTTTGATTGAAGCCCTAAGGTTTGGCACAAACATTTTTTTTAATTAAGCTTTTGCACCAAGAGGGTGGCCGTATTATGTGGGCAAGAGTGTGCTCTTAGTAGAAGGCCATCCGAAGTGGTTTTGTTCCTTTTTGTCTCCTCTTCATTATGGGATGTTGTTTGAGGTCACATACAGTATTTCATGGCCTTCCTTTTGGAACACCCAGATAAGCATGGTGGTTCAGGCATATTCTCACTTTTTCAGTTCCAAATGTCTTTTGATTCCTCCAAGGGCATGGCAAACTATTCTATAACAATAGTATCTGATGAACCAATTCTAGAAGTTTCTCTTCTCCAAGTAGTTTTGTACCAAGGGTTGTCAATGCCATCTATGAAGATAGTCCAGGGACACAAACAATGCCCTAGAAACATAATTTGTTATCAAAGTACCTACCACAAGCTGATTTGTTGCAGAGCCCACAGATCAAAATCACTTGCCCAATATGCAGCAAACACAAAACACAGATATCAGTTCTTGGAGCACAGAAAGTTTATTTAAGAAGGTAAATAAGGAAGAAAATACAAGCCTACCTTCCCCCAGCAAGAAAAACTATAAGTTATATAGAAGGAAAAGGTACAGAAGGAGAATCCTGGAGCTGTACTCACTGTTTCACGAGTTTTGATAAAATCAAGTTTTTCTGACTTATTAATGCTAGCAGACCATTGATTGATGTATAGTTCTGCAATTCAACCTTGCAGATCACCTTGTGACACCTTTAGTTAACTGTTCCACAACAAATATACTGACATTTACAATCATAGCTGATACTTATAGGAAGAATAAAAGGGAGCACACATTCTAGGTCTGCTTAGCTTGACCAGTGGAAAGAATATGCTTTGTATTTAAAATTAACTAGGGAGGGAGGATAATCCAAGCCTCTTACAAGACAAAAATTTGTATTAATTTCATTTCAGGGGCTTATACAAGAGCATCATGTAGCTCTTAGCAATGCCTTTTTTTTTTTTTTTTTTTGGACCACATGTACTATTCTATACTAAGAAGCCTGAGTGACTGGTTAAAAGGGTTAAAAGTACCCTTCCATTTCCCTACTCATAATCTTCCAGTGGATTGCCTTAAAAGATGTAGGCTACTCCTCTGTACAGCGTCATCTTCTACACACTGAGCTATCTCACTCTGTCCCGGCCTTAATGGTCTTCTGATTATCAGTCCCTTTAATCTACTGGGCTTGGTTGTTCCTTGTTTTTTGACTTTTTTAGGTATTTTATCTTCACATTTTTTAACTTTGAACTTGCTCTTTTCTCTGCCTAACAACTTTTCTGTATGGCTTATTTCCTTATTTCTGGTATGGAATGGGGCCCGCCAGCAGGCCACCGCCCTGGGCACAGCTAATGGCATGGGCCTCCTTTGTTGTCTAGGTTCCCCGCCCTTATTCCCTTGTTTCAGTCACAGTGCTACTTAAATGTCACCTTCTCAGAGAGATCTTATTATAAGTTCCATAGAAGCAAGTGGTTTGCATTGTTTATTAAAATGTACCCTGGGCTCCATATCATCTTTGGCATGTAAATGCTCAATAAATATTTATTGAATGTGTTGTCAAGCCAAATTATGAATGAATTGGTTAATCCAGAAATCCATTTTGTTATTATGTTATATGACAGTATTTTTTAAAGTATTAATCAGTTGGCAGTTTTTAAAAATGGCATATCAGAATTATAACCATTGAATTCTTTTGAAGAATTAAGGTATTTTTATATTGAGGTCCATTAGCAAAGATTATGTGATACTTACTAGTACCTATTCTTTTCATACAGAGATTACCATGAGCCCCACCAGACCTTATTATCTTCCTAACACCAGTGTCTTGCTTTCACCTGACTCTCCCACTATTCTATGTAAACCTGTCTGGCCCTCTAAGCTTCCAGTGCCCTACATAAAACATGTAAATGATAAGTCAGCCAACATTTGTCCTACCTTTCTGTGCAAGTTTCTATGTCTGATTTAAAAACTACATTGACTCTGTGTTCATTTTCCAGTCATATCCAGAATGAGACACACATTTTAGCCTTTGGTTCCATTTTAGTTATAGAATAGTCAACAGCTACAAATTAAACTGGGTATTACTGAAGGACAGTAATACCCAACTGTGTTTCAAAATAGTTTTCACCTTTGGAAGGTTATTTTTTAAACTTTAAAAAACCCATACATTCGAAATATCTTTCTTTATTTTCAAAACCTTATAAACATTTGGTCCAGATGTTTACCTAAAGTGATTCATTTATTAGTGTGGGGCACACCCATTGGTTCTAAGAAAGAAAACAACCACATTTAATAATGGATAGTTGCACAGTCTGTAGTCAGGTAAAGGGAGACACATATAACAACAATAACTGTGTCATCTTATTTATTATATTGCTTGTATCTATATTTTAGAGGCATGAATATTTATCAAGCATCTTATTATTCTAGGTAAATGTAGGGATCAAAATAGCAAAACCTATACAAACAAATAAGTAAAAGTTATGACATGTACAGTAAGACTTGGTAAATGCTGTGGATGAAAAGGAAAATGGAGTTGGATAAGGGAGATGAGAAGGCCTGACTGGTTATGGTATCTAATAGCATGATCCAAACAAATCACATTGAAAAGCGAAAATTTGACAAAGACCTGAAAAAGGTAAGAGTTAGTTAAGCGGCTCTGTGCTGAAGGAGTCTTCTAGAACAAGAGAGCAAATGCCTCAAGCAGGGATGTGCCTAGAGTATCCAAGGGGCGATGTGGCTACTCTGGCTGATTTACTGTTCAGTTAAGTAAGTTGCTTACACTTAACAACAAGTGTATGAGTCCACATGATCTTCCTCATAGAGTACTGTGTCATGACAGGGCACTTTGTCACCTTCACTGAGTATATTTATTATCAGGTTTCCAGTGATGTGTATTTTGATTTGCCATGACCTGAGCTTTGGGACTCTGTGACAGTATGCATCAATTTCCAGAGAGGTCCTTAAGCCACTACCCACAGTTCACCCCACATGGGAGATCTGGACTTGGCTAGTGTATATATGAACAAAGAATTCTTATAAAAGGCACTTTATTACTCCCCATCGACTCTCCTGTTGCATGTTTTAAACACCAGTGCTTTTCAAAGAGGTAACAGTCCATGAGAAAAAGAACTGGAGCTTGTTAACCTACTCCTTCTGTTAATGACTTTGCTCAAACTTTGTCGTTTCAGTGGCACCTTTTTGGCTCATATTATTAAGTACCCTCACTGGTCAGGCCTTCCTATCTCCCTGACCCTACTCCACTTTCCCACTTATCCAGTACACTGCCCGGCTCTCACAGTGCATGTCAGATGGCTTCTTGCGAATGCCTCCCTCACAGAGCTCTCTCTCCCCTCCTGCAGCTCCTGGCAGAAGACTGGCCATTTGGAGTTGAGATGTGTAAACTGATTCCCTTCATACAGAAGGCCTCCGTGGGAATCACTGTGCTGAGTCTGTGTGCTCTGAGCATTGACAGGTAAGAATTTGTTTTTAAGCCAGATTGATCTTAAATGCTATACCACTATTTGGTATGTTGTGCTTTTTTTGTTTTTTTGAGACATGGTCTTGCTTTGTAGTTCAGGATGGCCCTGAGCTCACTATGTAGCCCTGGAAAACCTCGAACTCACAGCAATCCTCCTGTGTCTGCCTCCCAAGTGCTGGGAATACAAGCGTGAGCCAGCATACCCAACATGGTGGTATGTGGTGTATGGGATCAAACTTGCAACCTTGCACTCATGAGGCATATGCCAAAACAACTGAGCTAAATCCCCAGCCCCATTTGCTGTGTTCTGTAGAAAGTAAACTAGGTAGTTCAATAAAGCCAAGCTCCAGCATCTTGACAATCTGTTCTTATCTTCAGATATCGAGCTGTTGCTTCTTGGAGTCGAATTAAAGGTATCGGAGTTCCAAAATGGACGGCAGTAGAAATTGTTTTAATTTGGGTGATCTCTGTGGTCCTGGCTGTCCCTGAAGCCATAGGTTTTGATATGTTTACCATGGACTACAAAGGAAGTCATCTACGAATCTGCATGCTTCACCCTGTTCAGAAAACAGCCTTTATGCAGGTAAATTTTATTTGTATTATCTCTTCTTTCCCGAACGTGAGGTCCAGAACTGTAGGACTAAACTCAACTAAAGACCCAAGTAGCAAGAATCAGGTCACTACTTATCTAAGAACCCTTTGGATTTTAAGAACACAAATAAACCAAGTTCACATGAGAATCTGTATGAAATTATGGCTTTTCTACTCAAAGCCCCATAAGAATTGGCCACTTCATGGACTCTGCATCAGACTACACAGCAGTCATCAAACAAAGAGATGGTTCTCAAAGTGTTCATATAGGAGCCACTTGCTGCGGGAGGTTTCTGAATGGCAGGCCTGCTCCTCCATCTTTCATCTAAAGGAAAGACTGCTTTTGCAAAGAATGTTTCATCTTGGTCATTTAATAAAACATATTTAATCAGAAAAAGAACTATTGCATTAGTCTTAAAAAGGCCCTTTTCAACAAAACAGGCTAAGAGAAGCTAATGCAAGGGGGCTGGTCTCCCACCAAGGGTTATTAACTCTTCTATGTATAAGAAGACTATATCAAACATCATGAACTGTGTAGGTAAGAGAGTAAAGTGAGATGTTACCATGCAATCAAGAATATTATTGTTCATTAATAAAAACAGAGGGAAGTACTGCATAAATGATATAAATTACTCGAACACAGATACAGTAGCATATACAGGAATGAAAGAAATGGCACAAATCATAAGCATTTTGATTTTTAATTGATAAGCTTATATTTATGTTACTGACATAAATAATATAAACTTTTCATACTCTATATAGTATTCCTAAAAGGCCACTCCTCTAGAAGATAAATGTTCCTTGGTGAATTTTTTTTTTTTTTTTGTGAGACAGGGTCTCGCTTTGTAGTTCAGGCTGGCCCTGAGCTCACTATGGTGCCCAGGCAAGCCGCCGCGAACTCAGCAATCCTCTTGTCTCTGCCTCCCAAGTGCTGGGATTACTGGTGAATTTGTTTTAAACCGAACATTTCATACATAAAATCTTTTTCACACAAGAGTGTTAACCAGAACAATTTTCTCTTTCATAGTTTTACAAGACAGCGAAAGACTGGTGGCTCTTCAGCTTCTATTTCTGCTTACCCTTGGCCATCACTGCATTTTTTTATACCCTGATGACCTGTGAGATGTTGAGAAAAAAGAGCGGCATGCAGATTGCTTTAAATGACCACTTAAAGCAGGTAAAGATTTAAAGAATGGATGGCTCATGGTTACAATTATGATTATTGAGATGAAAATGATGATGATTGATAATAGCCAAAACTATACATGAAGGAATTTTTATTGCCTTCTAATACTGTTGAATCTGAAAGAATATTTTTATATTATTTACTTAGAAAAAAGACTGGGGATTTAGCTCAAGTGGTACCGTGCCTATATTAGAAAAATAATACGTCATCAGAAAGGATCTAGAGAAAAACATAACTTTTGACAGAAGAATCCATAGTCATTTTAATTCTAATTTACAATAAGTAACTGGAAACTCTGTGTCCATTGTTTTTACAAATGTCACTGATTTTTGTAAATAATATTAAACTGTCTGTTGGTAAGGTATGTAATCTGAATATAAAGAAGTAACTTTGAAGAGTTTGCCTCTGTTTTCATTTCAGAGGCGAGAAGTGGCTAAAACAGTATTTTGCCTGGTCCTTGTTTTTGCACTCTGTTGGCTTCCACTTCACCTTAGCAGGATTTTGAAGCTCACTCTTTATGATCAGAATGATCCCAATAGATGTGACCTTCTGAGGTAAGAAAAGTAAGATAGAGACTAATCCTTTGGTAAACAATCACTCAGAAGCGTTTCCATTAATCCTTTTCATAGGCAAAGGCAGGGTCACTTTTCTCACCTTGAAGGACCAACTAAGACTCCCAATTTTACCCTCACTCCTATTTTAGAGAGGAGAAAGAGGGATCTGGGAGAGCCCTGGGAACCTAGAGGCAGAGATATCAAAAGGATGAACAAGTGGCCAGATGGACAATACCATGTCTGACTTCCCTTTACAGTTATAAATTCTCTCTTTTCAGTCAGCCTCAGGATTTCCAATGAGATTTGAACTTAAAAGGATTAGTTGAACAGGGGAGGGGAACAGGAAAGACATCAGAAAAGAAGAGAAAGAAATACCCACAAGCAAACCAGTGACAATTTCAGAACCTTGGGCTTGGGTGGTTGTTTGTTTGTTTGTTTGTTTGTTTGTTTGTTTCTTCACAAAAGCATACCAGTTTGTAATGAGTACATGCTCAGACAGCATATTTTTATAAATATATTTTTTGCTTTTTATTTGATTGCAGCTTTTTGTTGGTAATGGACTACATTGGTATCAACATGGCCTCCTTGAACTCCTGCATTAACCCAATTGCCCTGTATTTGGTGAGCAAAAGATTCAAAAACTGCTTTAAGGTAAGAGAATATTTCAATACATATATTAAAAAAAAAAAACTCTTTGCAGCTAGATGAATGTGGTGAAAATCCCAGCACTCTGAGAAGCTAAGGCAAGAGGATAGCAAGTTGGAACCCCGGCTGCATCAATTTAGGGAGATGCTGTCTCAAACTACAAAAGAAAAGCAAGGCTGGATAGATAGGTCAGTGGGAAGGTTCTGAATTCAATCTCCAGTAGAGAGAAGGAAAACTAAATTGACATCAAGTGAAACCCTTCAAAACCATTAATCTTTTTATCTGATGAGATCTAAAAAATTGCTTTTTAGATATCCCTTGTTTTACATCATGGCTGACTTTGACTTATAAATCATGATACCTGAATTTTGCCCATACATTTAGCCATGCCCCTCTTTGCTTCAGCCAATCAGTTACTCATGGAATTACTCAGGACATTAATAAAAATTACATGCATTGTTGTCTGATGGATATCATGTCTTTAAAATTATGTGATCATTTAAATGCACTGTTTCTGTGTTCTGGGAGATTTTAGACTCTGTGACCATAATTTGTGTTATAAGTCATTCCCTTTCTCCCATGGCTTACAAAAATAGCAAATAAACAATGAAAATGGAACCAATATCAACCTCTTATTTTCCACTCTCAGTATATAAATGTGCTGCTCCATGAAGATTATGTCTAATCAGTCTTCATCTAGCTGCTCACACTAAAGCATCCTTCCATCCATCCATTCATTAGCTCCTCCAACAATCCAACACACAATAAAACACATCCTCCCTGTGTGTGAGGAGGACTCATTGCTCCTGACATCTCATTATTAGAAAGCCTTAGACTTGGCCTTTCTGTGAACAATAAGGCAATCTACAAAATTCATTGGCCACTCAGCAGCTCACATTTTAGGGATAGAAGAGAACTTCTATCTCATAAGACCACTTTCTTATTTTATAGAACAGAAAAATCACCAACTTCCTATTTTCTAATACAGGTAGTTTCTCAGAAAACAAACAAAATGAACAAAGTTTTGGATTTTTTAAAAGTCCAAGGGAAAAAAACGGAATGATACAACTGGAACCTAGAACCTTATTATGTAACAATATTGAAAAGGCATGTGGGAAAAAAATGTACAGCTAAAGAAGACAGCAAAGTAACAGAGAGTTCATTAGCAGGGAGGAATGTTTATATCACTATCAAGTGAGAGAAAGCAAGTTATGAGTATATGCATAGAAAAACCTCATTGAACCAAACTAGTCACTCTCATAAAGACAACCACATTTTTTACCTTCATGTATGTGGTAATATTTCCTTTGGCCAGACAAAGAGTTTTTAAAATCCGTGTTTACCAACTATGAAGAGTGCTCATCAAGTAATCAAGTAAATATCAAGAATTAGGAGTATATTTCTCTTGGTAAGAAATATTAACCACATATTTTGACTCTGTATTTTTAGTGAACAAATCGTCATATACTACTAATGGAATTGAATTTTCTTAAAGGGAAAAATAAGAACGTGAATGAATAAAAGCACCAGAAGCTCTTAATCTTGCAAAGAAGTAGCCCTAGAGAGCAGGAAGCGTGGTGACAGTGTGACTAATGTGGGCGTGTAACGAGTTGCTTTGTTTTGTACAGTCATGCCTATGCTGCTGGTGCCAGTCATTTGAAGAAAAACAGTCCTTGGAAGAAAAGCAGTCATGCTTAAAGTTCAAAGCTAATGATCACGGATATGACAACTTCCGTTCCAGTAATAAATACAGCTCATCTTGAAAGAAGGAATATTCACTTAATCTCATTTTTTTTATTGGACAGAAGTCATTATAACAAAATGATACATTTGCCAAAACAAAACAAAATACTATTTGCACAAAACTACATAAAAATGTAAGAGGGATGATTTTAGCACTCGTAATGCCACCTGACATTTTATGGTCTATTTATCGCATGAGAAGTGAGAATTAAGAAATTCTTGTTGTGAAAGCACTTAATTTTTTACTATTAGCGCTTCAACAGAGCTCTCAAATGCTTCCAGTTTATTCACATGCCATTTACATTAAAAAAGAGCTCACTCAGAAATCCTGTTGAAGAGGCTTGTTCTTAAATCATGTGAATCTATACAAAGGAATTAAGAAATTTTAAAAATCAACCAAGAAAATGTATTATTAGAAACAGTACTATGTCAGTTATCGAAGTGTATAAGCAGTTCAATCAGTTTATTTTTTGCACTTTAGAAAGATTAAAACAATGAGGAAAAAATATCAGAAAGAGAAATAAAAGCTGTTTATGAAAATCATTACACCTTACATTCAGATAAGATCAAAAAATCAGAAGGTTTGGGTTGTTATCACAAAAGACTTTTTTGTGTGTGTGTGGTACCAGGGATCGAACCCAGGCCCTTGTGCATCCAACTTAGGTGCGGTACCACTTGAGCTAAACCCCCGGCCCCACAGAAGACTTCTTTGAACTGTCCCATTCACATACTTTGCAAAGAAATTATCTACACTATCTACAGTTTTGGTGGACTTTAAGATATTTTTCTTCCACTTTAATAGGTTAGATTCTATTTCTTTAGTTTGTTCATCTGTAAATTCTTAGCTACATACACTACATGCAGATGATTAAACGAAGGGCAGGCCCCCTTGTTTATAGCTTTACAACCAAGAGACCCCATACAGGACAAAATGTGAAGTGCCTGGTGCAGTCTTCACATGGCAAAAGAGCCAGGATCATCCTCTCTCTCCTGTGGTCTCTAGCATTAGTACAATACTACAGTTAAAAATACTAATTTTCAAATCACACAAATTAGACAATTAACAGCAATCTGTGAGGCTTATGACTAATTTTTATATTATTTTTATAAAAAAACGAAAGATGTCTGAACACGTGTTTTCTCTCAACGACACGTGTTTATCTATCAGTTGCTTATCTTTCTCTGTGAATTCACTAATGCATTATTAAATCTTGATTGATCAAGATGTTGGAGGCAAAATTGCTTCCTAGAGCTATGAAAATCTCTTCACTTTGTGCGTTCTTGCCTCACTTTCTAATCTCCTCAGCAAAGTGCCTTTGTTTGACGTGGAATGAAATGTGTGCGAAAGTATGTGTAAGAGAGACCGGAAGACAGAGGAAATGAGGTGGGGTGGGAGGAAACCCAGGGGGACAGATTCCCATTCTTAGCCCAGAGTTCGTCATTGCCCGTCACAGCGATGCAAAAGGTCCTGATTCTGTTCCAGCAAAACACAGTGCAGTGTTCTCAACCCGACTTTAGGAACAAATTGGGCCCAAGAGCTTTAACTCTGGCTTAAAATATAACAGAATTTCCAGTTTTTTTTTTCTTTTAGAAAGCCAGGCCACATGTTGGAAATAAGCTAGGAATGTTGCTTTCTGCCAGAATCTAATGTGATGCTACATTAAACCAAAACCCAACCACGTGGCCAAAGAAAGGACAACAATTAATATACATGTCACGTGGATTCTATTTACAAGTCACCCACAGTCTTATTAATTTCTTCTCAAACTCTTTTTTAAATGCCTGTCATCAGAGAAGCCATTTCAGACTTTTAATTTTAAATTAACTTTGGATCACTATGTTTTCATAGTTTGCGAATATATCTTTCATTCCTGTTTAAGTTTTGATCACATTATTATCATGTTCTTATGTACTAAACCCTCTTCATTTTCATCTGCATCTCTTTCCTTCTCCAGGGCAGAATCATGGTTTGTAATCTCTTGCCAAATTTTAAAATTGCCTACAAAAACTATTCATAAATTTGTAAATGTTTTCAGGAGCTTTTAAAAACCTGATTCAAAATGTTAACATGATGATAGAGGGTGCTTAGAAACAAGCATGATTTTTATTTTCTTTTTTTTTTTTTTTTTGAGATAAGGTCTGGCTTTGTAGTTCAGGTTGGCTCTGAGCTCACTGTGTAGTCCAGGCAAGCCTCGAACTCAGCAATCCTCCTGTCCCTGCCTCCCGAGTGCTGGGATGACAGGTGTGAGCCACCACGCCCGGCATGATTTTTTTACATACATAAAACCAAGATAAAAAAGTGTTGCCTTTCAACTTTAAGACATATTTCCTACCATAAAGAATCATTGAATACAGCAATAAGTGGGGTATAAGTTCAAACACCTTTTAGTGTTTCTTAGCTTACATATGACCACACAATATAGTTTATAACAAAACATGGGATATGCTGTAGCTAACCTTATAAAATTGTAACATAGCCGTATAAAAATAATTATATATTTTGTTTTTCTCAGTCATTTAAAGGGGCAACTACTATAGTTGCTGTTTCCTTATTAAATAAACAAAAAATAAATAGTGTTTTAAAAACTCATCTTTGTGAACTCACTAATGTATTATTAAATCTTGATTGATCAAGTGTTTAAGAGAAATGCAGATGTTATAAGTGGACAATATGTTAAATTTACAGTGGAACACTGTTCATCAGAAAACTTGAAATGCTCTAAAATTCGTAACTCCTTGAACACCAACACAATATCATTAAAATAAAACTCCATACTTGACCTTAAGTGACAGGTGGCAGTCAAAACTCAAACGCCCTAAAAATATTATACAAAATTAACCTTTCAGCAGTGTACATATGATATATATGTAAAAATTAAATCTCCTACTTATATTTGGAAGGTATCCCAAGACATCTCACTGTGCATAAATATTCTCCCAAAGCAAGAGAAATCCTCAAAGATCGAATTAAAAAAAGGAAAAAGAATAAAATATCAGAAAACACAAATACAAGAAGAATACAGAGAAGGGAATTCAGAAGAATCAATAATCAACAAGACCAAGTCATGAAAGCTAGGGTAATGTACACAAAAAGATAAGCAGAAAGATCATAAGTTAGAGGCCAGCCGGGTAAACTTACCAAGACACTATCTCAATATAAAAATAGAAAGGGCTGGGGATGTAGCAGACCAGACTATGGCTTCCAGAACAGCCTTGTGTAACTGGTAACTCCTGCTAGTCAGCTAAGTGAGGTGGCTTGTTTTCTTCCATTGAAGTTGTACCAGATTATCTCTGGATCCTTTGCTGCCACGAGGGAAGCACAAGCTTAAAAAGTAGCCCTATCCTGAAATCAAAGACCTGTCTCATTGTGAGATTTCCAGCCCTCATCCCAACATGTCCAGGCAAGAAAATGCAGATTTTGTTTTAAGAAAATAACCAACCCCCACCCCAAGCACACACCAAAAAATTAACGGGAGGTAAACAGGGTTTCTTGTCAAAATGAATTGGGTGCCTGCCTCAGTCTGGCCACAAACGTGAATTTTCCAAGTTGCCTCTTAACTACCGTACTTTTTAAGTATGAGTGAGTAGGAAAATGCCAGTAGACATTTTAGGAAAGACAGAACCTGAAACAATCAGAAAAAAAATTTTTTTTTCCTTTTTGAGACAAGGTCTCGCTTTGTAGTTCAGGCTGGCTCTGAGCTCACTATGTAGTCCAGGCAAGCCTCGAACTCAGCAATCCTCCCGCCTCTGCCTCCCAAGTGCTGGGATTGCAGGCGTGAGCCACCACGCCTGGCCAGAAAATTTTTTTTATGAAATAAACTGAGAAACTGAAAAAGTACATGGAACAAAAGGCAAAATAAAGAGGACAATATACTTTCCCCAGAGCAGTAAGAAACAAGAAGCAAAACTAGGACATGAAGAAACAAAAGAAGCATTCAGGGAGCAAGAAACTGCATCAGAAAGTGAAACTATGTTATAAGAAATAAAGCCCAGTCACAGTTTCAAAGGTCAAGATTGGGGCGAAGTGGAACGCAGACCTACTCTACCCGAGTGTGCTTCAGCCCACTAAGGAAGGAAATTAAAAAATACAGGAAACAGGTAAGTCCAACACAGGAAAAGGTCAGATGCTATTTCCAAATTGATGGGCGGGGTGCTTTTTCAGTCGGTGTCGAAGCAATCAGCCCAGTTAGGAAAAGAGCAGAGGAAGGATATCTCCAAGGAAAAAAAAAAAAATAGAGTAAAGAGATTGCCTGGTATATTTGATACATTTATAGGAGTTTGTGTCTTATTAAAGCATCTGAGCATAAAAGAATAGTAGATAAGTGGAAAAGTAAGCAAACAAAATGCAAGAGGTTAATTGTTAATGCTTCCCAGATTCTTCCTTGTCTAGAAACCTGTGTGTATGTGTGTGTGTGTGTGTGTGTGCGCGCGCGCGCATGTTGGATATGACCAAATTTATGTTGTTAAAAAAGTTATTTTAACCAAAACTGCAATCAATACATATAAGTGGGAAGAAAAGTGTTCTTGGTGATAACAGGGTAAGAAATCAAAACTTTAAATGTCTTTAATAAAAAACTAATACTTTAGGAAATAGTTGGAGTTTAATCTAGGAAAGATAAAAATATACTTACCCTAAGACCAAAACTTTCCATTTGTAGAAGCACTGCTATGTGTCCAGGATATAAACACCAGATTGTTCATAGAAACATGGTTTATATCAGTTTAAAAATGGAATGAACACAAATTTTAATAGCAAAAATTTAAATAACTAGATTTTTGGTACAATTATACAATGGAATGCTTTGCAACAGGTTACAGAACCTCAACATTATTGAAATCCTGGTCCACAAAACTGTTTATCAACTTCAGCTTCCTGTGTACTCTTGAGATATTTAGCACCATTCCTAGCCCTTACCCATTAGACACTAGTAGCAGGCTGCCAAATTATGAAAACCAAGATATTTCTAGACAGTGTCAAACCTCTCCCAGGAGAAATCAGTCACAAACTATCCAGCAGTATGAGTCCATTAATATAAAATTCAAAATCTGGCAAAAACAAGCTATATTTTGCAGGGATGCATATGTAGTTGATAAAAATGAAGGAAAGCGAGGAAATTGCTGCAGAAATAAAGACTATTTCTATTCATGGGAAATAGGAGACAGTTGTGACTTAGGAGACATATGAAAGGGGATCAAAATGTCGTCAATGCTTAAACTATATTCTATGATTCTGTACAAGGCATTGCCATTAATCTCACCCACAACACCCACTTTTGCCTAGAATCCACACAGCCTGCCGTTCTCGCGCTTTCTGAGGGACTTCGCGACGTCCGCTCTCATGAGCACCTGACGAGGTGTGAGCAGAACTCCAGGGAACGCCGCTGCCCCGTGTCGCCCAGGGGACGGGCTCGTGGGGACACTCCGACGGTCCTCCTTCACCTTACTCACCCAGAGCTGGCGCCCGCAACAGCTGCCTCTTCCAAAGGCAATAAGATTCTGGCGGGTAAACTTGAATAAATCCAGCACATTGTGGCAGCCCGGACATTGCAACTCAAAATACTCAGGGGAAAAAAAAAAACCTTTCAAACTGCTCTAGAAAAATCCCAAGAGCGATAGGATAAATGCAGTCAAAGTGAGGGTAGTATTCTGTCTTTTACTGTAATAAATTTACTTAATTGATTTTATTGGTACATTTTATATGCACATCATGATCACAATTGACACTGAGAATTTTACCAGTAAATGACACAAATTAATTCTCATTTAAAATTTCTTAAATTTAAACATTCGCTTTTATTTTTTTTTAACCAGATCTTGTACATAAGCATCTTCTGGTCATGGAAAATGGTACATAAAAATTTCCTGGGCCGGAGATTTAGTTCAGTGGTTCTGGCCCCTGCCTCGCAAGTGCAAGGTCCTGAGTTTGATCCCAGTAACCACACACAATGCTGGATGTGGTGACTCACGCCCACCAACAATCAATACCACATACCACAGTGCCAGGTGTGGTGGCTCATACCTGTAATCCCAGCACTCGGGAGGCAGAGACAGGAGGATTGCTGAGTTTTGTCTGGGCTACATAGTGAGCTCAGGGCCAACCTGGACTGCAAAGCAAGACCCTGTCTCAAAAAAAAAATCCTGTTTTTTATTAATTTATATAGTCATTTTATATACTATAAACATATTAGTATATAGTTATATCAATGATATATTTATACACTTAAACTTCTATAACTTTCTTTACATACTTATGACATTCCTCATACATTACACTTTGCAATTTAAAAGTAATAAATTAGAGGAAGTATAAAGCAAAATTTAATTGAAAAATTAAGAAGTAACATTAAAAGGATGCTACTTAGAAATATGAAAAAAGGACCGGGGATTTAGCTCAGTTGTTAGCTCAGTTGTTCCCGCATCTGCCTCCCAAGTGCAAGGTCCAAGTTCGATCAGAGTCTGGGAAGGGTGGCTTATGCCTGTAACCCCAGCCCTTGGGAGGCAGAGGCAGGATTGCTGTGAGTTCAAGGCCTGCCTGGGCTACATAGGTTGCTCAGGGCCAGCCTGAACTACAAAGCTAGACCCTGTCAAAAAAAAGAAAAATGAAAAAATAGTCTGATAAGGCTCAGAGGTAAAAGAAGAAAGCAATCATCAAAGAAGCAATCATCAGAAGCCAAAATGACAGTATGTTAGAGTTTTCGTCCTGTTCAGAGACTGCTAGTACATATATAGTGTGGAAATGGGCAGAAGAGTGGGTATGAAATCATCTCTTCTATTCCACTTGCAAATATAAATAAGTTGATTTCATAAAACTATGATCTATCACTTCCATCCAAGCCTACAAATAATTAGGTCTTTGAAACTATGTTACTTGTAAGGTGAACAATGAGCAAAAGTTTTCTAAGTATATATTCCACCCTTCCTCTAATACACACATAGGCATACACATGCACACGCACACACACACACACAACCACACTCCCCACCTCCAACTGCATAAGCATTTTTTAAAATTGTGAAATAGGTAAAAAATAAATAAATAAATATTTAAAAATTGTGAAATAGGTACATTTTATGTACACATTGTGATCACATTCAACGTTGAGAATTTGTACTAGTATATGACCTGACTTAATCCTCATATTTTCCATTTCCCTACCCACCCTACAACCCCCCACCCCGTATACATAAGTTTTGTTTCCCCTTTTTCTAACCGTTACAATTTTTCCTTCCCCTTTTTACTTACCCCTCCCCCATTTCCCTTTAAATATTTTCTATTTTACAATGTCTATCATACATTCTAGAACTTATTTATATTTTCAGTTTCTCATACCATAAAAAGATATGGTATTTACACATCTGTGACCTATTTATTTTACTATGAGTATGTCCTCAATGTACATTCATTTGAATACGAATGACTCAAAACTTATCATTCTTTATGGCAGAGTAATATTCCATTTTATTTTTTTTAATAGCTTCTTAATCCAGTCTAGAGTTGATGGGAAGATGGGTTGTTTCCAAGATTTAGCTATCACAAACTGAGCTGCTATAAACATGAGCGCACATATGTCGCTATGATATGAACTTTTTATTCTTTTGTGGGTATCCCTAGCAGGGGAATAGCAGGGTCAAATGGAACCCCTAATCCTAGTTTTTTGAGGAATCTCTACACTGATCTCCATAATGGTTGTACCAGTCTACACTCCCAGTAACAGAGGAGAAGGGTTTCTTTCTCTCCTTAGCCTCGCCAATATTTGATGTTGGTTAGTTTTGAAATAACAGCCATTCTTTGTGGAGTGAGATGAAATCTCAGTGTTGTTTTCATCTGCATTTCTCAAATGACCAGTGATGTTGAGCATTTCTTCATATACTTTTTAGCTGCTTTTACATCTTTCTCTGAAAAGTGTCTGTTCAATTCAGTTGCCCATTTTTTAATTGTCTTTAAATTTGAGGGTGTTGATTTTTTAAGCTCTTTATATATTCCAGACAGTAGCCCTTTATCTGAGGAACAGTTGGTAAAAATTTTTTCCATATTGTTGGATGTCTTTTCACTCTGCTGGTGGTTTCTTTTGCTGTGTTGAAGCTTTTTAATAGGATGAAATCCCATCTGTTGATTCTTTCTGCTAGTTCTCATGCTATAGAAGTTTTGTTCATAAAGTCTTTCCCTAAGTCAGTGTCTCCAAGAATTCTGCCTAATGTGTTTTCCAGTAGATTTAGTGTTTTTGTTTTAATATTTAGGTCTTTAATCCACTTTGACTTTAGTTTAGTACATAGTGAAAGAGATAGCTCTAGGTTTAACCTTTGGCTGGTTAAAGCCCAGTTTTGCCTGCACCAGCCAAGACTGGTTCAGAAAACGAAGCCACTTCCTTCCCCTAGTATTAGCCTCTTTTATCTAACAGATAACAGCATGTTTCTCAATCTGGTTCTCTAAATTAAAACTGTCTCTTTTTGAAAAATCTTGTAACACCTCTAATATATGATAAGTAATGAATGTTCCCTTTTCTCTATTAATTCCAGTTGACACTCTAATTAGAGATGAGCAGTGAAGTTTTAAATTTATGCTGTATAGTAATTTACTCAGGGAAAAGCAAATGTTATCCTATTACATGATGCCCTGTAAGCAGGACACCTAACTTGGTGGTAGAGCTCTTACATAACACACGTGAGACTCTGGGTTTAATCCTTAGCTTTGCCAAAAAAGACAAAAAAGAAAGAAAAAAAGATTCCTTGTGCAAAATTTTTCAACCACAATTCAAGGTAACTTTAGTACCATATTCTTTTATGAGCATCGTGCAAAACAGTTGCATAGCTGCATATAGATGGGAGTTTGGTCCTGCCAGAAATTAGACCTATTTTAGAGCTTCTTTAATAGTAGCAAGTCTTCCCACTCATTCCTTTCTTTTTTAGTACTGTCTTGACCCAATTCCAGGGCTTGACGAACCCCTTCCTTGCACCCCAACCCCTCCCCTTATCCTGTTTACACAGCGCGAAGCTAATTGCCCCAGGGCCAAGTACTAGACAATTAGAAACAATCCTTTTGTCCTGGATTCTTAAAATATTCAAATTAGCCACTTCACAGGCAGCCCAGAACCCTAGGTAACCTCATGCCTTTGTCGTGTTGCCTCCTAGCCGTCCAGTTTACTGTCGCCCTGCCCCTAGAGGCGCTCGTGCTCGGCCTTCCCTGTTGGCCTTCTCTCCTTTACAGATGTTTAGAACAGAGTTCAGCCTTTTACCAACCAAGTGTCAGTGTGTTGTACACCATGGAAAGGATTTTAAATCATGTAAAACAAAAGGTGGATGCTTGATGGCCAAGGGAGGAGACACGCAGATCCTTGTATCACCAGGAATTTGAAATACACTTGGCAAAACTTCTCATATGCTAAATATTATAAGAAGTCAGTCTAATGGGCTTGGAAGTATCTACTTGTAATTATTTCAAGTCTGAAATAAAAATTACCAGTTCTCTCTAAAACGTTTGTTGATGTTCATTTATTTTCATACAGAGGGGATAGGTAATCACAGAACAAATTCTGACAAAGAGCCAAATCATACATTCTTTTCTTTTTTTCTTTTTTAAAACTATAGTCACTATTCTCCGAGGATTTCTGTTGTATCCAAGACTTTTGACAATGAAAAGTGACTGGTATTGTGGTAGTTCGGCTAGCTTTTCTTTCATACAACTGGAAACACAGCATTTTCACACTTACAAATGCACGACCGAGATCAGTAACAGCACTGATTTTCTTCATGACTGACTGGTGTTCCTGCTACTTAGAAAGACTTTGGATAATTAAAAATATTCCCCATCCTGCTTCCCTCTTGCTTCCAAAAAGCTAGACGTTATGGTTAGAAGGTACTGGTTGAGCAAGTAGCATTTAGTGGTTCCAGATTTTCTTTGGTAAACTCTTACATACAACAACTCAGCTTTATGACGTACTTTAGTGAAGAGGAATGTGCTGTTTATTCTCTTTTCATGTTTGTCTGGGAGATAGTTATCGTTCTCCCCTCTCAGAGCTCAGCTCTTCAGACAGCTCACTTCACAGGAGATTCACAGACAAAGCAGATAGGCAGTGAGATGCCTATCAGAAGTGTGTCCTGCCCTCAATGCCTCATTTGTTGTAATCGCTACTAGTTAATTTGGAATTGGTTTTAACTATTTTTAGACTAGCTTCCCAACATGACCAGGGACTCTAGAAGATTTGGGTTGAGATACTAGATATAAGGCCTGCCAAAGAACAAAGAAAAGCTGACAGAAATGCGAGATATTAAAACTCATTCAAATGGGAATTGGATTTACAGAGATTTATTTTCTTCACTAGGTAAAATTCATTTGGATCGCTATGGACCTCTGAAGACCCATTTAATTAAGTCATCAAATAAAACTTCTGAGAGAAAATAGTCTATGGAGATTACATAAAACACAGCCCCCTACTCCAGAAATGTCCTCTTCAGTAGAGATTAAAGGCATGGGAGGGGAGATTGCTAATACTCCTACATTTGGTTATTGCCTCCAGAATTTCCTTGCAAAAAAAGGTATCACTGTCAAGTAGGAAAAAGACAATTCATAGCCCAGATAGGCTTATGTTGTTGACTGAACACCTGAAGTAAGGTACTTCAACACAGCCTGGATAAGTAAAAACTACTTTGATCACTACATGCTTAAAAAAAAATCTTATTCTTATATATATTTTAGTTTATTTGCACAAACATCAGAGCTTTACTGGGACTGGGCCTGGTGTTGTCAAAAACTTGCTACATTTCTGACACATTTGGCATGAACCCTGAAGAAGTCGTGAATATTCCTCCTATACAACCTTTATTTCCACATAAAACCTGAGACGATCCACAACATGTGAACTAAAGAAACTGATAATTTAGAAATACATATGTATCAAATAATTTAAAAATTAAAATAATTAAATTTTTAAATAATAAAAAATAAAACTTGACCCTTATCTTCTCCATGAATGTAAATAATTGATTATAAGCTAACTACCACACTAATACAATAGGTCATTTTTGAAGATCAGAAAACAAAAATCTTGCAGGGCACACTGACACATTACTGTTATCCTAGCTACTCAGAGAATGAATCAGGAGCAGAACAAGTTCAAGGCCAACCTGGGAAACTTGGTGAGACCTTGTCCCAAAATTTAAAAAGAATGAAAAAAAGAAAAGGAGAAAGAGAAAGTCTTGGGGTTTGTATCTCAATGGTAGCATACCTCTGGGTTCAGTTCCCAGTGCTAGACAAAAAGAAAAAGACGCAGCCCAGAGATTTTGTTCAGTGGTTCCGGTGCCTGCCTGGCAAGCGCAAGGTCCTGAGTTCAATCCTCGGTAACCATATACAACAGTATGGGGCATGGTGACTCACGCACACCAGCAATCAGTACCACACACGACAATGCCGAGCATGGCAGCTCACATCTATAATCCCAGCACTTGGGAGGCAGAGGCAGGAGAATTGGTGAGTTCGAGGATGGCCTGGGCTACATAGTGAGCTGAGGGCCAACCTGAACTACAAAGTGAGACCCTGTCTCAAAAAAAAAAAAAAGATGTATACATTAAGGACTCGGTACACAAGGTGGTGATGTCCAGAGATGGAACCTGTAGATTTAATTATATGACAATTTGATGGCAACATTGAGAAGTGATGGAAACAGAGAGTAGAACTTAGTTGAAAAGAGCCAACACTTCTTGCTCTCTGGTGCTTTCCTCTCTGACTTTTTCCTCCTTCTCTCTGTTTCCTGGGGGCCTGGAAGTGACTGACTTTCTCCCTCCATGCTCTTCACCATGATGTTTTTGACTTGTTATGGACCTAAAGGCAATGGAACGGTTCAACCATTAACTGAAATTATGAGTCAAAATAAACCATTTGTTACTCGACTTGTTTTCAAAGGTATTTAGTCACAGCAACCAAAAGGTGACAAGCACATGTATGGTACACATTTACAAGGCCCTCAGTAACATAGAGAAAAAAATCCTAAATAATCTAAGATCAAGTGCAGAACATCATATGGTGGTGTCATATATGTATCCTTGAGATTATGTATCTCCAATATTTATAAGAGAACAATTCCTACCAAGCTTTACAACATTCTGAATAAAGATAAAAACAAGTAACTATCCATCTCACAAAAAGGTACGAATATAAGCTCACAATGAAATTTTAAAATTACGTTTTGAACTACACTTAACTCTATGTAAATATGAGTCATCATTTTCAACATCAGAACTTTATCTTATACAGAATTATTAATGAAAATTTATAAACTTGCCACATGCAGTGATAAATGCTATTGTTCAATCTTTCACAAAGGATTCAAAAATATACGGTGGAGGAAAGATAGCCTCTCATAAATAGTGCTTCTATCAACATTCAGAAGATTTGAGTCTAGACCTACCTATCTCACCATGTATTAAACTAAGATGGATCAAAGACATAAACGTTAAAAGAGAAGCAATTTGCTTGACAATGAAATAGGTAAAAAATTCTTGAAGATATAGCATAGGTAAGAGCACCAAAGGTGCAAGAAATAATACTAAGGATCAACAAGTGGGATCCTGTCAAATTAAAAAGATTTTGCATGGCAAAAAAAAAAAAGAGTAAAGAGATAATCTACAGAATGGGGAAAAAATTGTCAGCTATTCCACAGACAGAAGACTGATATCTAGAATATATAATGAACTCAATAGATTGGATTGTACTCAAAAGACCCAGTGAAAAATGAGCAACTAAAATTAATATAGACACTTCTGAGAAGTACAATTGTCTGATAAATGCATGAAAAGAAAGTGATCCTCACTGCCCATCAGAAAAATACAAATTAAACCACATTGAGATACCATATTGTTCAGAAAGATTGCCAACATCAAACATCTAATAATAACAAGTGCTGGACAGCATGTGTGAAAAAAAGAACACTTCTATATTGTTGGTGGAAATAAAAACAAGTACAATCGCTATGGAAATCACCATGGTAATTCCTCAAAAAACTAAAAGTAGAAATATTTATAAGATATGTCATATACTTATGGAAAGGGAGAAATAAGAGACAGGAAGAAATTCCAGCATCTTTTCAAATTGTACATTCTGTTGTCTCAAAAATATTTCAACATATATGTTAATGTTTCATTTACAATACTAGTTTATGATTAAAAGAAATTTTGTGCTATGTTTCTTTTTTGTAAGAATATTTATGGCTATCTGTTGCACTCTGAGTAACTACTTTGTAGATATGAATACTTAGTGTATCAACTATTGTTATGTTTTATTCTCTTGTTATGAATTTTTGGGGTTTTAAATTTAATTATTTATTCAGTTTTTGAGACAGGGTCTCACTTTGTAGTTCAGGCCAGCCCTAAACTCACTATGTAGCCTGGGCCAGCCTTGAACTCAAAGCAATCCTCCTGCCTCTGCCTCCTGAGTGCTGGGATTACAAACGTGAACCACCATGGTTGGCATTGTGGTATGTGGTACCAGCAATCAAATTTAGGACCTTGCGCTTGCCAGGCAGACACTGGAACCACTGAGCTAAATCCCTGGCCCTGTTTTATTGTAGCATGAAACAAAGAAAAAACCTTCAGGATGCTGTGAAAAAATAAATATCAATATCATTGTTTAAGAGTCTATATTCTATTACTTAGCATGATTAGGCTGTTTTTATTCACAGAAAGTTGCAATCTGCTAGACTACATTGAATATGCATATGAAAAGAGGAATGATAACTGACGGGGCAGTTGTCAGGCTGAATCACTAAGAAATGCTGTTGCAGATGGGTAAAGAGAAGTGTCCTTGCTATATCCATTTCACAGCAAAGTGATTTTTGTCCTATTCCTATCAAATTTAAGAGTATTCTGATTTTGGATAAAATTGTAGGCTTATGTATTTCATATGAAGAGATCCATCCTTTAAGCCTTCGGGGATAGATGTTCATATTTTGTCTGGTCATCTTAAGTATACTTGAGCTGAAATCATTTACCTGTTTCATTTTAGGCATTCCTCACAATCCTCACAATATTATTCAGATTCTTAGGAGCTGAAGCAGAAAAGCTCCCTGAAAATCAACATTTGTCTCCATGGCATTTTTTGTGGGCTTGAATTTCCTTTCATTTCAGGCTTAGAAAAATTATAAAACTTTAATGCAGTTCATGTAACTATTTTCATTGTTTTAAAAAAATTCCCCAATGTTATGTGTGATTGTGAGATGTATATAAATTGTACCAATAAAGAATTAAAATTTTAAAAAAACGTGCTTTATCCTTTTGATTACTAGACTCTATTGAAAATGGTCTTAGCCACTTTCTCAGTGGTGGTACAGAATACTCAACATCCACACTTTGAAGGAGGAGAACTTTATGTGGATTCATGGTTTTTAGAGATTTCAGTCCATCGTCAGTTGACTGCATGAAAAAACCAGGTAACAGAAGAAAGCTGCTCAAATCACGGCAGCCTGGAATCAGGGAGAGAAGGAAAGGGCCAGGGAGAGAGATACATCTTTAAATGTCATCCCCCGGAAAACAGCATCTTCCAACCAGGCCCTACCTCCTCACATGTTAGCTGTACGACCTCCATGATCCAGGTACATTCTTAAATCCCACCTCTGAGCACATGAGAGTTTTGGGGATCATTCTCAATCTAAAATATGACATAAATAGCAGTGGAAAAATACAATTTGAATACTTACTTATCCTTCTATAAGTTATACAGTTCATATGATAACAACATTATGTAGTTAAAATGTAAACTAGTTAGAATGAAAGGGCCTCAGAGAGGGTCACATATCCTATGCACAGGTTCCTGATAATTCAGTGCTATGAAACACTATATCACACATGATAACAGGTGCTTAATAATTATAGAGCCCTGATAAGAAATCTTAGTTCGACCTATAGGCTCTGCTCTTACTCAAAGCACAACAGAAAGAAGGAATCTTCCTATGGACCGCAAATAAAAGTTTAAATTTACCATCCACTCAGTATTACTGCCCAATAAAATAATACAGAATACTTCTTCCACAAAATTTAGAAAAGAACTAGATCTCATGCATTATCTGATCAAGGTTCCATATATCCGAGAGTTAAGAGAAAATATAAATAACTCATGCGAACATCACTTAGCAACTCCGGGTTTTTCCTCAGGAGTCCTCTTGCCTTAGACACCAACACTTGGCCTGTTTTCACCTGAAGTTCCCAGCCAACCCCATTAGTCCCTCTCCTCAGTGACAAGGGAAAGCGTCACTTTCCACAAACTCTAATCTAATTTTAATTTTGCCTCAGCCCCTTCTCCACACGTGAGCACATACACGCTTCCACCTTCTAGGGACACATATGAAATAACAGAGACGAGCAGAGCCCCCAAAATACAAACCCCATCTGCTGGGATTAACCCTATCTGCTGCTTTCCATGGCAGCTTCTGTCAGCAGATTTAAGCAACTTAAGGCCAGAACCAGGGCTCGGTGGTTCTCTGAGCTGTTTTTTAGGAAGACAGAATCTGCAACTGTTTCCATGCAGTGGTCCTTTCTGATGTTCATGGTTTTTCATACGTGTCCGTGCTCTCTAGCTGTTTCTTGAGTCCTCAAGAACTGTGTCAAAATCACCGCCACCGACCACTGCTGACCCAGTGGGAATTGCGGTGATGCACAGTCCTGCCAGAGAAAGGATTTAAGACGCAATCCACCCCAGAGTGACACTTCCCAGATTTTCCCAAAACATTCCCCTAACAGCTGAGGAGAGAGGATGTGTGACCTCAGGGTTCTGAGAAGTATCACGAACTTCCACAGATGTAGGAAATTTCGCAAACACAAACCTCACTGATGCCTCATAGCACAACTTCAAAATCTGGGACTTGAAATATATTTCATAGCACAATTATTGTTTTCATGATGAATGTTTCTCGCCCTGCCATAACCCTCTAATATCTTAGAAATGGTGATATTCCTGATGAAGATATCTCGTTTAGCTCTTGTGTTGCAGACCTAAAAATCCTTTGTATTTCACTGCCTAGGTGATGATGTGATGGTGGTGGTGGTGGTGGCTGTCGTGGTGGTGAAAGCAACAATTATACAGACCCAATAGTAACGAGGCAAGCAAAATGAGGATTATTAAGGACAGAACTAAATAAGGTCTAAATTTGTCTGTTAAATTCTTCCTCAACTTGCAGGTATTTTATGGAGTTCTGCGTGGGCCTCTAAATTGTCAATTGTTTCAGGAATGAATTCTCTCTCTGGTACCTGCAGAACTGATACTCCATACTGGTAACAATGAACACCCGTGCTCTAAATGCACCTGTGGCTCCCTAAGGGTTAGGGTCACACTTCCCGAAGGCCTCTTAGTGCCGTTTCTTTCATGCCCTAAGGCAAGACACTGGTTCTTAACCTGTCTTACATCTCAGAAGCAGCTTTTCCCTTGAAGTTTCTCACTCTGCTTTCACCAGCATTCCCCAGGGATTTGATGAACTTTGGGTAGCTAAGAAACTTGGCCAAAGTTGAGCTAAATCTTTTTAATTATCTCTTCTCAGAACACTGATGTATTTGTGCTAATCAGATCTCGGGAACATTCCTGTCCTCTCTATGGTTCCCAAGCTAGGTCTGGAAACTAATTCTCAGGGGTAGGTTGCACAGGTTAACAGTGAAAGGCCTTTTCTCAGGATTCTTTGTTTCTTTACATGGCCAAAAATTTCTTCATGACCTACTTTAAAGATTTAGTTTCCATATCAGAACCAGTCTCTGCAAGAAGTACTCATTTTAGCAATGTGTCAGTGTTTTTTGTGAAACTTTTTGGCTGAAGCTGTAACTCATTCTGAAGACCTTTGTGTAAGTGTCATCCCAGGAAATTTCTGTTTTAAACTTCATTCCAAAAATGTGTCATCTTTACAAAAGAACCTTTATACTGTGTATGCAGAAAAAAGGAAGCTATGTTGTATGATTTCTCCTTGCATTGGATGCCGGGGACTTTGAACTCAATTTAGTATGTAAATGAGGTAATAAGTTTATTTTTAGGTGCTTCCTAGTCTCATTGATTTGAGTAGTAGAGACTGAACCCAGGGCCTTCACACTGAGCTACATTCCCAGCCCCACTCCCCCTAGGGCGGTACTCACTAAGTCCTTAAGTTTCCCACACTGGGTCCTGGCTTGTCACCCCCACCCTCCCAGCAAGCACCACCACATCCAGCTTTCTACCATTTTTGAACGCTCTGAGATGCTTTAGCAATTTTCCTCTCTAGCTGCACATTAGAATCTTCCCTGTTTCAACAATAAATGAGGTCTGGGATGGAGCCCAGCATAGATCAAAGGGTGGAGACCATGTACTGGAGTATGTAAAACACTCTTCAACTGATTCAAGAACCACCTACTGTGAATTCCTTTTGCTTTGTTTCATCCCAGTCATCTTATTTGTACACTAACATGTTTACCCCAACACAAAGTCTTTTATATGAAAAACCACCCAAGTATATAAACTATCAATTTTAAAATTTATGATATTGAACAGACCTATGTCTAATCAGTCTTTCCTTTCTTGCCTGCTCATTAATGTCACTGGAAGAACTACTAAAACTGATCACCGTATCTTACCCCAAACCAAGTCAGTCATAGTCTCTGTTTTAGTCAGCTTTCCACTGATGTAACAAATACCTGACAAAATCAACTTGAAAAAGGAAAGATTTATTTTGGCTCCCAGATTTAGAGGTTTCAGTGTATGGTCAGTTTGCTCCATACTTTCTGAGCCTGTGATGAAGCAGAATATCCTAGCAGAAGGATGCATTGAAGACAAATTTTTCACCTCACAGTGGCCAGAAAGCGGACAGCACACCAGAGGAAGACTGGAGAGGCCCAGAAGAAAGGCCCAGCGCTAAGACTGCATTCCCACAGGCTCATCCGCATGACCTTTTGACTAGAGCCCACCTCGTAATTGTTAATAACAGTTTATCAGAGGATTAATCCATCCAAGAGTTTAGAACTCTCCTGATCCAAATACTCCCAAATTCTCCACTTCTTAACCCCTAAGCCTTAACCCATAAGCATTTTAAATCCAACCCATGGCTGTCTCTGAGAATAACACTGAAATATTGGTAATTTTGAAAGTTCCTCAGAGGGTTTCACTGTGCAGCTGAAGTTTCTATACTTTCTTTCCAACCTCACAAACAACTTGAAACCAACATTGTTTATGAACAAAATTATTAAATGGGTCATATCTGTTTGTTTTCTAACAAAAAAGTTTTTGTAGTCCTCATTTTTCCCAAGTACTTAGGACCTGTGTCCTGTTTCTTGTTACACTGCAAGGCCAGCCAGGCATGGCACTTTCACCCTGTGGAGAGTGTTCCAAACCCACCAACTGCTCGTTCTTCCTGATTCTCTAAGGCTGACTAGCAACAACACTCACATAGCAGAAAAATTTCACTTGTTCTAATAAATTAAAAACTTACATTCTGTCTTGTTCTCTCCTCAGTCTTTTATTTTTTTCAAATCTGTAACCTTTCCTCACACATTGTGGGGCAGGGTCTTGAAAATCTCTTTTAGATGGTTGAGTTTTAATTAATCCATTGTCTCATTTATTTATTGACTTCATCAGTTGTCCATTAAAACTTTCCAATTTATTAATAGCTGGACATCAAATTCATATTAAGAATGATCAATATTGTTCAACATTAACTAATGCTGATCCAATTGCTTCAGAGTTATTTCAGATTTTTAAAACCTACCTCAAAAATTAACTCTTTTAAGTCTATTACCTCACAATGCAATAATTTTCTATTGCTCTTACATAAATAGGGCACAGGTAAGTGTTTTCCTGGAGATCAGAAAGAGTAGCAATAAGATAGTGTGAGTGGAGATAAAAAAGCAACACAAGGGATTGCTTTATTTCTTAACTAATATCTTTCTGGGTTTTTTGTTGTTGTTGTTTTTCTTGAGACAAGGTTTCAATTTGTAGTGAAGGTTGGTCTTGACCTCGCTTTACAGTCTATTCTGACTTCAAATTCTTGGCAATGAATTGAGTGCTAGAATTACTGGCTGTATACCCTGATACCTGACTATTTTTCTAAGCAATATCTTAAGCAAATTATTTTGCTGATGTTTCTCTTCTTAGGCTTACAGAGAGCAGAGATATATAATAAAAATAAATACAGAGAGAAATCTAAAATAGCTCCTTCAGTGACTATATAATGTTAGAAATGACAAGAAAGAAGGATGTCAGTCTTATTGGCAACAATTTTAATGGATATTAATTAGTATATAATTGCAATAGGTGACGATTATACTCACTGTAGATAGCGAGTGTGTGCACACAATATACCTTAATTCCTTTTATGTTGGCTTTCTCTTCCCTCTGCCTCACCACCATCTCTGATACCAGTTTACTTCCAAGCCACTGCGTCTCTCCTCCGTCTCACTCCTATACTCACAGAATGTGTCAGCCTGACTTGGAGAAACTGCACTTGTCATTTCCTGAAAGGAGGTGCAAAGGCACCAGCCTGCTTTCCCCGGCTTCTCCCGGGAAGCGTCCCGTTTCCTTCCACCAATGGGAGGAGATCAGGAAGATTGCCAGCATCAACCACTGAGATAACCTAAGTGTAGAACTGTCAGAAGGCAATATAGGCTTGATTTTAGCTTCATCAGTGTGGGCCTGTTTCCTGTCATGGAAAGTTTCCTTCAGGAATACATCCACATATCCCTGAGATTTCCACTACTGATTCTTTTAAAATATTTTTCCATTCTTTTATCTCCATTCTTCTACTATTCCTACTACATGTATGTTGAGTGCATGATAGTATTTCATGTTTCTCTGCTAGTCTGTTTATTTCATTATGTTTCTCTCCATTCTATATATTGCATAATTTCTATTGCTTTATATTTTAAATTAACTGATTCTTATTTTACTTCAAATTATGGCTAAATCACTCTAGTGACATTTTTATTTTACTTATAGTACAAGTATAATTGGAAAATATGCTGACTAAATTTTTAAAATTCATTGCAGTAGAAGAAATACCACCATTTATACCCTTCACTTCAAACACATTTATCCTATCAGTCCTGCCCCTTTCTGAAGCAGTTCTGGAAGTCTTCTTTCATGAATGTCTTTTGTTGCATGGTCCCAGCTGCTTTGACATCTTTAATTGATTCAGAACACTTCCCTCTTATGGTCATGTTGACTTTGAGGAAGAGGAAGAAATCACATGACACCAGATCCCATAGTATCTGAGGACACACCAGAAGGTTTTTACAAGTCTACCTTTCCATTGAATGGCACTTAGCAGTACTAGTCACTGGATGTTTTAAATCACAATTAATAATGACATTCACAAAAGAGGACTTCCAGAACTATTTCATAAAACGGGGAGAACAAGAAGATTAGCATATTCAAAACGAGAGAGCATTCTGAGGGAGATTAATGCTAATATGTCTGTTACTGTAATTAATGTTTTTATTTATACATTCGCTATGTATTTTGCCACACCTTGTACTTGTCAAATTAATTTCCCTTTGATTCTTTACAATAAAGAACCTATCATGTTAATAATACTTTCTGCTTGATTAGAAATTATCGCCATACCTTCCTTTACGTTATTATGATTTCCTTAATCTTTGACTATTCTTTTTTTTTTTTTTTTTTTTTTTTTTTTTTTTTTTTTTTTTTTTTTTTTTTTTTTTTTTTTTTTTGAGACAGGGTCTCGCTTTGTAGTTCAGGCTGGCCCTGAGCTCATTCTATAGCCCAGACAAGCCGCCGCGAACTCAGCAATCCTCCTGTCTCTGTCTCCCAAGTGCTGGGATTACAGGCGAGAGCCATCACGCCCGGCACTGTGGTGTGTGGTATTGACTGCTGGTGGGTGTGAATCACCACTCCCAGCATTCTATGTGGTTACCGGGATCGAACTCAGGACCTTGCGCTTGCGAGGCAGGCACTGGAACCACTGAGCTAAATCTCCAGCCCTCTTTGACCATTCTTACAATGATTGCTTTCAAGATTTTATCTGTCAAATCCAAGATCTGAGACCTTTTACCCATGTCTTTTGTTGCTTGGTTTATTCCTGTGTACAAGGATTTTGGATAAATACTACAGAGATTCTGGGTTCTGAACCCCCAGGGATTTCCTTCTCCTTGTCTACTAGTTTACTGAGATGGATGTGTACTCCTATCAATGTGTCCTTCTCCCAGAAGGCACTCCCCTGAGCATGGGCATGGCTCTGTCATACTGCCATAGTGGAGGTTTTATCTGGGCTCCTCTTGACTGGCTTTTCTTCTTACTTCATTGTTAAGCTGCTCAGACCCTGTTGCTAACACACCTACCTGTTAGACTATTTAGTTGCTGACTGGTTGCTCTGTGAGTCTTCAGTGTTAGAGCATAATCTTCTCCACTGTGGGATCCAATTAAATTCAGGCCCCTTTTGTAAAGGTAGTTTTCTAAAACTTATAGGAGGTTGTTCTTGCTTCAGGAGGCTCTTCTATTTTTTTTTAATATAAACAGACAGTATCCACATAGTTTACCTCTCACAGTTCTACTGATGAAGATCATTCGAGAACTCACTGTGTACACAGATAAGAAGAAACATACCCAATATTGTAAATGATGTGCAACAAAATCCAGTAGTCTAAAAGATTGCATATGAATTCTTCCTCACTATGCAGACTAAATTTAATCACTTGTTTAAATAGTAACAAAATACAATTTTCATGGATCTTTTTCAGACTACAAAAAGAGGGAAATTATTATCATATAAATGATTTTTATATTAGGCACTTGTCTTTGATGAGTTGTATAGACAACCCCAACTCAGAAAACAAGGGCCAAAGTGTATGTATTTTAAAGGAATTAAAAATATTGTGAGTTAGAGACTTTATACAGTTACTACTACTGGCACTTTTCACCATAGTTTGTACAGGTCACATGATCATCTTATAGAAAATTACATTTAAAAATACATCTGAGTGACAATTTCATAGCATTCACAGAGCATGAGCTGGTTAGGAAGCAATGCCACAGTTGCCCCCTGCAGTGCTTTGCTGTTGATAGCAAGGACAGTTCCTCGTGGTTAAATGAGGTATCAACATGGTTAAGCAGCTTCGATTTACTAAAGACCATCAACGATCACCATGGGAAGTGAGTTCTTCTAGAGTAGAGACCCTAGAAGCAAACACCATCCTTTGTTAAAACTTTGTCTGAAGAAGCAGTTTCTGTTCTAAAAAACTATTTTCACAAACCTGAAAGCTACTAAAGTGTACAAATATAAAAAGAAAGGGCCTAGGAAAGGGCTACAGGAGACCTGACATCCCAGTGGCTAGGCCTGTTTTTGAACCGCCACTGTATAGAGGAAAGTGGTTCTTCAAACTCACAGACACTCCTGCCTGGAGTTTCTCTGAAGAAAAATCATTTACTTTCCCAAATTTCTTGGTGGTTAATAACCGTAATACTATATACCACGAGTATGAGCAGTGGTCTTTGTCAAGCTAAAAGTAAATGTAGTTTAATCTATCTCAGAGAATAATAAATATTTTCCTTTATTATATCTATATAACCAAAAATTTACATTCCCTTCATAACAGAAAGACTTGGAAAGCAGCATGAGATCGCCACCGCTAGCAGCCAACAATTAAACTGCATTTTTTCCTGCTTAGTTTTCGTGTCCCACCTCATGAATCATGCAACTGTACCAATTTTCCTTTGCATTTCATATGAATTTTTCAATTGGAATGTAAACTCCATTGAGGTAGGCACCATTTTTAAATAATGTCTATTGGAGCATGTATGCTTGAGATAAACCCAATAAATATTGAGTTATTTATACTCGAATGGATGTACCTTGCAGTGAAACAAATAATTAAGTGAAATAAACAGGACACACATGCATAAATGTCTTATTATTTCTCTGGTCTGAGAAACTGAAGGTGTGAGTTATAAACTGCATGATAGATATTGTGAAATAGGAAGAAAATTTTCAAAAGGAAAAAGGAAAGGGCAGATAAGAGAATGTAAAGAAGGGAAATAATTTATGGTAAAAAAGGAAACAAAGCTTATTTATACAGGGGTTAGGGACTGTAGAGAGGGCAGAGGAATGGGAAAAATCAAGATGTGTCATGGGCCGGAGGGTTAGCTCAGTGGTTCCGGCGCCCGCCTCGCAAGAGCAAGGTCCTGAGTTAGATCCCCGGTAACCACATATAATGCTGGGCATGGAGACACGCCCAGCAACAATCAACACCACGTACCACAATGCCGGACGTGGTGGCTCACGCCTGTCATCCCAGCACTCGGGAGGCAGAGACGGGAGGATTGCTGAGTTCGCGGTGGCTTGCCTGGGCACCATAGTGAGCTCAGGGCCAGCCTGAACTACAAAGCGAGACCCTGTCTCAAAAAGAAAAAAAAAAAAAAAAAAAAAGATGTGTCATGAACTGGTACAAACTTTCAATGATGAATGTAATTATAATGTATATAAAATGTACCAATAAAATCCATTAAAAATATTAATTGAGTGAATAAACACATAGTATGAGCTCGTATCACCACATTTATTCTCTGGGATGTTTTGCAGAAAATTGACAATTCTCTCGGTGAAATCTAATTTGAAACTAGCTTAAAGACAAGGCCACTGTTTGAATGCAATCTAAAATATCTTGCAAGATTTAGACCTGTTATGCTCTTTACTTGCACATTGTCTTCCTGTTTCATCCCTTCTCTCACCTCCAAGTGAAATCAGATTGCACTTAATCTCAGGGTTTGTCTTGACAAGAAAACAATGTCCCATAACAGAGGCCTGAAAAGAAAAGAGAAAACCCATTCCATTTTCTTGGTGTTGCTGTGGGACTTATAGGTTGACTGTGTGTTTGACAAACTCAGCTATGTTTAAACCATCTGCCAGCTGAATCAGTTTCTTTCCGTCGTATATTCCCACTTTGATCCCTACTACCATAGGCAAGCTTTGGATTGATCTAAAGTTCCCAACCAATATGACTTTAAGATTTGCTATATCGAATCTTGCATGAGCCATTTACTTTAGGTTTTAGCCCACCTGATTTCTTGGGGGAATAAATAGTCCTGTTCTGAGGGGAGTGATACATAAGATTACCAGTGTTGAGCCTATGCTTCATTATTGCTCTATTTTGGCTTCTGAGAATGTAACATGGACTTATGTTCAGGATTTATTATCTCAATTTCTAAACACAGAGATGTAGCCCTTGTCCCCAGAAAGCTTGTATTGTATACCAGAAGCAATCTACATCATCCCCTGGGTTATTTTTATGTGCTTATATTCTTTAGCATCTGAAAGGCAGCAAAAACATAAAAGAAAGTAATGAATATTAAAATATTAAACAAGTAGCATAACATGTAGTATATATTTTTATTATTAAAGTAATTCACCCCTAAAAATGTTGTTTCCCACTTAAAAATAGAAGATCTCACTTCTCATACTAGTGATTTAATCAACTAAAAGAAAACCAGTGGAAAATTTCAACTTAAATGATAAAGAGAAATGAGAAATAATATAATCCAGGGCTACCTTCTATAAAATTTCTTATAGGTTACTTAAAATAATGTTAAAATTATTTCAATAGTAGGTCTTTCCCTACGGTTCAAAAGTCCTAATTCACTTCTCTGAGATACCTATTAAATTTAGATTTTAGAGTTTAGATTCCTATTCTTACTCCAAACCTATCTACATGATTCTCTAACAGTTACAATAATAATTTTAGTAAAATTCATCTGTGAATCTTAACAGAACTGGCTGGGGATCTCCAACAATAAATAACTTACAATAATACCAGTCTTAAATTTACAAAAGCATGAATAAAGTCAACAGTTCATGTTAACTCTTTACAAGAAAAATGAATTTTAGAAAAGATAATTAAGCTTCCTATTTTCAATGTGAAGATAGTATAATAAAAGTGTCTTACCTATTTAGACACATCACAAATCATAGACAGATTAAAAATTATTTTCAAGTAAAACATCCAGCAAAACAGTTTTGTCTAAAATGTCCCCAATTCATCTTTTTAGAATATTTTAACTGATTTTTCTAGTACATTTTATATGTACATTATACAAAAAAATTCCATTGGGCTTTTTGGGAGTATTTTCAAAAAATTCATTTGTGCCAATAATAGAGATTACTCAACTACATTAGGAGTAATCACACAGTTTCAAGATATTAAATTATTTGACTAGGCTCATCAACCTACTGTTTACCCCTCCAGACTATTTTGAACTCCCACTTCCTAATCCATGTCCATCCATACTTGATTAGTCCTCTGCCCTACATTGGAAGTTACTCCTTACACTAAACCCTAAAATCTCATAAGCATACCATCTTCGAAGAAGCCACAGAATGTCTCAAGGAAAGGGCATTCCTTACTGAAATAACAAATACCTCAACTTGTGGCTCCATGTGTAGCTCAGTGGTAGCTCAGTTTTGCTTTGTTGACAGGCTGTTTTGGCGGTCTTGTCCAGTATTGATGGGCTCAGTAATTGACACTGGATATTTTCAAGTGGTTTTTACTTTATAATACAAAATCAGTAACATTTTTAATTTTCCATTTTCTCATTTTTGCATTATTTTTTAGTGTTCTACTGGACAAATTACACAAAACAACATTAAAGCTTTAAAATACTATATAAAAATGATCTCATTACTGTTTACACAGTATAAATTATAGCATGACACTTCTGAGGTTCTTCACAATGTTAAGGTTAGAATAGGTTGCCTAGCAATTTTCTGCTATTATAAATACATTTTTAGACAATGAAAATAAATATAATTTACATAAAGGAAAAAAAACTATAACTTTCCTAGATTTACAGACCACTATAATCAGTGTATTATTACATGATAGTTGACTGTTTTGCTC
This sequence comes from Thryonomys swinderianus, assembly GCA_004025085.1. Classification (NCBI taxonomy): domain Eukaryota; kingdom Metazoa; phylum Chordata; class Mammalia; order Rodentia; family Thryonomyidae; genus Thryonomys; species Thryonomys swinderianus. The sequence goes on from PVIC010001949.1 coordinate 80,265, forward strand.
ACACCAAATTACACTTTGATCAAAAGTTGTGTTTTTTGTTTGTTTGTTTGTTTCTTAGACAGGGTCTTGCTTTGTAGTTCAGGCTGGCCTTCAACTCACTATGGAGCCCAGGCAAGACTCGAACTCAGCAATCCTCCTGTCTCTGCCTCCCGAGTGCTGGGATTACAGGCGTGAGCCACCACGCCCGACAATCAAAAGGTTTTTGCTTAGACTGGGGATTTAGCTCAGTGGTTCCAGCGTTTGCCTGGCAAGCCCAAGGTCCAAGTTCAATCCCTGGTACCACATACCACAGTGCTGGACGTGGTGGCTCATGCCTGTAATCCCAACACTTAGGAGGCAGAGGCAGGAGGACTGCTGAGTTCAAGGCTTGCCTGGACTACACATTGAGTTCAAGGCCACCCTGAACTACAAAGTGAGACTCTGTCTCAAGAAAAAAGAAAAAAAAAAAAGGTTTTGCTCACACAATTTATGCATTAGCACTGGAATCCCCCACAACATAATGCACAGACCAATGAAAACCACCATAAATTTTCTGATGTAATATAAGTAAAACAAGCTTTTTTTTCCTTCTACCATCAAACGCCAAAACATTAACTAGATACTTCCATTCTACAAAGTTCTCTATCATGTATTATTCTTAAATCATCTCAGTTTCAATTAGGGCATTTCTGGGACATTTCTGTCTTTTTTTCTTTTTCTTTTATTCTTTTTCTTTCTACTTTTTTCCTCTGCTCTTTGACACTGGGGATTGAACCCAGGGTTTTCTTACTGAACTACATCCTCAGCCTTTTTTTTTTTTTTTTTTTTTTTTTTTTTTTTTTTTTTTTTTTTTTTTTTTTTTTTTTTTTTTTTTTTTTTTTTTTTTTTTTTTTTTTTTTTTTTTTTTTTTTTTTTTTTTTTTTTTTTTTTTTTTTTTTTTTTTTTTTTTTTTTTTTTTTTTTTTTTAGAGACAGTGTCTAGTTAAGATGCTCAGTTGACTGAAACTGGGTTGGAACTTGGGATCCTTCTATCTCAGCCTCCGGGAGCACTGGAATCACAGGCATGCACTCACATGCCCAGCTAAGACAGATCTTATAAAACCTGGCGGAAAAACAATTTTAAGTATTCATGGAAGATTGACAGAGCAGTTCCTTTTGTTGGCGCTTGAGTTTGAAGAAATAATAACTCTCCTCTTTCTGATCCAAGTTCTGAACCGTTTGAGAAGTTTTAATCCAAGCAAAGTCTAGCTTTATTATCACTTTATTACTGCATTTGGAGAGAAAGGTATTAGATCTGTTAGTTCAGTGAATTTCACTGGCAAATGTCTCTTTTAGGGCCTGTTTCTATAAAGTTTCTGAGGTAAAAGTTACTAATTCTCAAGGAGTACCATGAAATAAAAACTCAGCTATCTTTCTTCTGAATTTTGGTCACTACTTTCTTCCAATATTCCCAATAAGATGTCACTTCACCTCCTTCAGATGGGCATGAGGTGAGAAGTACAAGTAAATCAGACAGGTTACCAGAGAAACACTCAGTCTGAAAACATGAAGTCAGAGAAAGCAGCTGTCCATGTCCACAACATCAGTACAGTATGATCTGTGGGGCGATTACAGGTAACTACCATTTACCATTCTACAGACTATTTCCATTGCTGTTTAAGGGAGATGCTATCCATCATTATCCATAGATTTAATATAAATTGACATTAACATCTCTAAAACTTTCCTACTTACTAAACAGCATATATTAAAGGATTTTTTTAAGGGTAAGATCATGTTTAAGGGCTAATGTAAATTAACAAGTGTCAAATAATTTATTGATGAGAGTAAAATGCTACAGCTGGTTTTAAAAGATTTTTAAAAACATTTACACATATACACACAATCAGGAATGCTAAAACTACTGAGCGTGGTGGCTCACACTTGTAATCCTAGCACTCGGGAGGCAGAGGTAGGAGGATTGCTGAGTTCGAGGCTTGCCTGGGCTACGTAGTGAGCTCAGGGCCAGCCTGAACTACAAAGCGAGACCCTGTCTATAAATAAATAAATAAATAAATAAATAAATAAATAAATAAATAAATAAATAAATAAATAAGTAAGTAAGTAAATGAATGAATGAATGAATGAATGAATGAATAAATAAATATCCTAAGACCTGTCTCAAAAAAAAATACAAGCAAAAAGATGAAATTTATGTTAAAGACATTATATCTCAATAAAATACAAATATTTTCTCCTATGCTAGACATACAGTCTTATTCCTTAAGAAAACCCTTACAATTGCTTACTATTTCTGTACATTCTTTTAGGAACTTTCAAGTTTTGCATGTCTGAGAATCTAACTCATTTTTCAAACAGAGGAGATAACATTATTTTTTCTGAACTTAGCAATTATTCAGCATCCACACATGCAGACATACTTGATTCTTTTTAAAGACATATTCCACACTAAGGATGAATCAGTTCATTAGGCACCAGCCCTCCACTGAAAAGAATGTGGGCTGTTCCCCATCTGCACCTATTTCAAATAATGCTGCTGCAACGGCCACTTTTTAAAAGTAGAACTTTACAGGACACAAAATTTTCAGTAGGTAGGAGAAATAAATTCAGGAGATCGCTTGTACAATGGGATTACTATAGTTAATAATACACTGTATCCTTGAGAAGTACTAAGAAGGTAGATTTGAGGTGTTCTCACCCTAAAAATGACAACTATGAGAGGTAATGCATTTCGCCTTTTCACAATGTACATACGTGGTATCTCAGAACATGTTATACATGATAAACATTTGTGACTTCAACTGTCAATTTAAAAAAGCAAATAAAATATGAAATTAAATAGGTCTTTACATACAGGACAGTATCTGTAAGATAAAGTAGAAGAAGTGAAATTGCCAAGTCAAAGAATATCTGTATTTTAAATTACAACTTTGTCCAACTGTTCTACAAAGTCAAGACTCAAAAGGTTTCAGACGTTAAAGTATTTGAATTTTAAATTTGCAGGATAGGAGGCTAAATTGGTAAAATCTATGCAGATATTCCAAAATCTGAAATCTG
>PVIC010001950.1:0-83292 GCA_004025085.1 Thryonomys swinderianus
AAAGAAAGAAAGAAAGAAAGAATTGTGTCCAAAGAGCTGATACAACCAGAAATCAAGTCTTCTTCACATGAGTCAGGGTACCTGGCAATAATAATTATTAAATACAAGAATATTTGGCATTTATGCAGATTTTTCAAACCCAAAATTGCCAGTGATGATGAATTTAATCTCCTTTCAGTGTATATCTTCACTTCACAGTAGCTGGGGCACTGGAGAAGTAATTGGAACAAGAACCAATGTGGGAACATCCTAGCTGGAAAATGTAGTTGTATATCTGCATATTTCTTCCTCATTTCAGGTGCAGGTAAGAGTATTATCCAGTGGGCAGAGGGCAAAATTCTGAATTATTCAATGCCTAAAGCAAAAAAAAAAAAAATCCCATTGGACTTCTTTTCTCAACTTTACATTTTGTACCAAGTAAGTAAGTTCTTCAAGTATTTGTGTATTTTGCATGTGAAGTGTCATCTAACTCAAGGAGGAAGGGGCCCGTGAGTGGTGATGTAACTCACTAGTTCTGTATGTCCACTTACTCGGTAAACTAAAACACATGGGTCCTGGAATCAGTCAGGTTGCTTGATTCATATGTACATATTCAGCTCTGCTACTTACGAGGCATGTAGCTGTCGGCAAGCCACTTTTCTTTCCATGCTTCAGTAGACTATCTGCAAAATAAAGTCAGTTCGAGGGTACGTGAGGTTGCTGTGTAACATGAGTAAAGTGCCTGGGACAGTGCCTGGCACATAGCAGACACTGTCATAAATATTTGCTGCTTGTGTCTTTATTTGGGCATCTCCTGTGGAGACCAAACCAAAGACTCCAAGATACAGTCAAGGTAACTGGTCCAGGTACTTGAATGCAAGACTAATGGCTCCTGACTGATACTAGGGTAAGAGTCATAAGCAACTCATATGTAGTAAAGACTCACTGACTGTCATTATCTCATTTAACTCTCCTAACAGGACTTGAAGAAGTGAACAATTGGGGATACCCATTGTATTGGGTTACAAATGACTAATTATTTTCCCTCCCATGGAGAGCTACAGCCTGTCTCCTTTCCTGAATTTGTCTATCTTTTATTTATTTATTTATTTATTTATTTGGAGACAGGGTCTCGCTTGGTAGTTCAGGCTGGCCCTGAGCTCATTATGGAGCCCAGGCAAGCCTCGAACTCAGCAATCCTCCTGTCTCTGCCTCCTGAGTGCTGAGATTACAGGCATGGGCCGCCACACCCAGCACTGGGGTATGTGGTATTGATTGCTGGTGGGCGTGAATCACCACGCCCAGCATTGTATGTGGTTACTAGGATCGAACTCAGGACCTTGCGCTTGCGAGGCAGGTGCCGGAACCACCGAGCTAAATCTCCAGCCCATGAATTTGTCTATCTTTGTAACTTGTTTTGATCCATGAATGGAGGTGGGAGTGACCTTGAGTAAGCTCTGGAGTGAGACCCTACAGAGGTTCGGTAGCCTGGGCCCCTGTTCCCATAGAGTTCTCTGCTCCGGTACCGGCAGTTGAGGCTACTACAAGAAAATGGAAGTGCTCGAGCTAATGATGCCATCAGGCGGGAGTGAGGCCAGCTTAACATGTCATCCCACCCCTGACTGCACACAGCCTTGAAGCGATCCAGTGACTTCAGGTGAGTGGGAAAGAACTATCCATGCTGAGCCCTGTCCAAGTAGCAGGATCTCCACAAGAAATATGGCTGTTGTTTTAAGCGGCTCAGCTATGAATAGGTTTGTTATGCAGCAGCAGGTAAGTGATAATACCCATATTATGGGTGAGAAACTGGGGCTAAACAACTTGTACATGGTCTCTCTGCTAGGAAGTGGTGCAGCCTGGATTTAAAGCCCAGACTATCTCGGAACCAAAATCCATGATCATAATCAATGAGGTTCCCAAGGAATAATTGAATTTTGAAGAGTAGTTCCAAAATTTATTTTGGCTCTGTTCCAAATTTCAGGCATCATTACCCAGCATAGAATTAAAATGAATATAGCTCTTAGAGCTGAAAACAGAATGCACATGGTCTTGACCAAGCCCTTCTGGAACACTGGAAGGGGCGTCTCAAATTGAAGTGGGTACAGAGCTCTGAATTTTTTCTTTTTAGAAAAAAAAAGATGTAAATGAATATGTTCTATTCTCACTTTTAGGAAATTGGAGTTTTATTATCATTTATGATGGCAAATGGAAAATGACAACAGGTAGCTCTTTGGCTCTTTGAAATTCTCCCAAAGTATTCTGGGAGAAAGAGAAGAAAGAGTGATTTGTTATGTTTTCTGGGTCACAAAGAACTTTGAGGTTTTCTAGGAAACTGGCTTAGAAATTTGTATCTTTCTTACAGAAGTACATTTGTGTTTCAAAGCATCTTTAAACCCTTCATTTTCTAAAATTCCTTATTGTCTGAAAAGCTGTTGGAGCCATTTATTCAACAAGCAGTTAGTGACACCTACTCCATGCAAGTATTTAAGAAATGTCTGTATCCAAACCATGACATAACTTTACTTATAAGGTATGAATTGCTCGCCCAAAAGTCACTTATTCTATATACTTTGTGCCATACAAAAGAGAACCACACCTGGACAGGGACAAGATGAGGCCAGAGCAGTTAGGTCTGTACCCCACAATTTGTGTATTTCAACTTGGGCGTTGTGTCACACAGGACTTGTAAGTCCTTCGCTCAAAACCTATTTATGCCCTCCCTCAACATGAAAAATTCTAGTTCTCCCATTTCCCAGCTGCAAATTAGAGGCAGCAAGTGGAAAACAAATACTGTTTGAAGCAGGAATGCTGAAGATGGGGAGAGTATCCACGAGCAACCCTTGGGTGGGCATAGAGAACAAAGCAAGTTCAAAAACTTTGATTTTTAGGATCATTTTATGTGGACACAAGTATGATAGCATCAAATATTCACAACTGTATGAATACAGACAAATACAGTGTGATAATTTGAGAAGTCAAAGAAAGCATGAAATATTTGGGAACATAAGCCCTGGTGGCACATGCCTGTAATGCCAGCACTTGGGAAACTGAGGCAGGAGGATTGTTACAAGTTCAAGGTCAGCCTGGGCTACATAGTGAGTTGAAAGCCAGTCTGAACTACACAAAGAGACCCTGCCTCAAAAAATTTTTTTGAGAGCCGGAGATTTAGCTCAGTGGTTCCAGTGCCTGCCTAGCAAGCACAAGGTCCTGAGTTTGATCCCCAGTAACCACATACAAAATACCAGGCATGGTGACTCATGCCCACCCACAATTGGTACCACATACACAGTGCCAGGCGTGGTGGCTCATGCCTGTCACCCCAGCACTCTGGAGGCAGAGGCAGGAGGATTGCTAAGTTCAAGGCTTGCCTGGGCTGCATAGTGAGCTCCCAGGCTGAACTACAAAGTGGGACTGCCTCAAAAAATGAAAATTTTTTGTGATAAATGTAATATAAAATAAATATAGAGAAAATACATCTGTGTCATATTTTGTTTCTGTGTAATAGGGGTGAAATCACTGTAGTGGTGAAAGGTAAAGGTGTGTCTGTAGCACCGAGTGTGGCACTGATTTCCTGCGGGGCAAGGAGAGATGTGAGACCTGGGACACAGAAGAGCGGGAGCAGGCCTTTGTCCCCAGGGACGGTGGATGAGCTCCCTTATAATATGGTGAAGGGATGAAGGAGACCAGAGAGTTGCAAGGACACATCCAAGGTCCTTCACAACACCATTAGCCCAGGCAGGAAAGAGAACGAAGAGGAGGCACGCCTGGTGCGTAACAGGTGCTTGCTAACATTTGCGCTCGAAGGAAAAGAAAGTGGGAAGACTGAACTATTTGCGAAACATAATTGTTCAAAAAGTTCATCAAGACTGTCAGCCGTGAGACAAAAGGAGACCTGTGGTCACAGGCCACAGATGGCCCTGGAACCCTGGTGTGAGTCAACAGGAGGCAAAAACAGTGTGCACAGAATGCAGCAGTCCAGCCGCTGAAACAGAAGGACGGCTTTGCAGACCGGAGACGTCTACACAGAGTGTTGAGTAACTCCTCACTCTACTGCTCAGTCCTTCTGTGGTACCTTCCCTCTTCAGAAGTGCTCTGCAAACATTAACTAATTAGGGCAGCATGACTTCTTGAAGGGAAAATTGAGCCTCTTTAATCTGTTTGAATTCTCTGAGAAAAGCTAATAAAATTAAGGTGCACTGTTTGCAAAGAGGAGTCCTTAGAACCATAAACAGTCTTTGTGAGTGTTTAAATATGCAGGCGTGGTGGCATTTCATGTCCTCTGAAGCCAGCATTGTACCAGCTCCACAACATATATCTTCAGCATGTATCGTTGAGAATATAGTTGCTAACTCCACAGACGTCCTCTGTGAGGAGCCAGCATGTCTATGGCTGGCTGTGGCCCCTTGTCCCTAAGGTTTATTTCTCAGCAGGGCTTGCCCGAGACCTGTACAGATGGAAGCAGGAAGGAAGACCAACCAAACCCTCTTCTCCATCTCTCCACAAGGTCTCCTACAAAGCTATAGGGAGCACATGTTCCCGCAGCATGGCAATGATCAGAGGCCAAATATCTGGTAATGAACCATGGCGTTCAGACCACTCACATATTTGGTTGTTGCTGCCTGATGTACAATGTCTAAAAGTACTAATAGTTTTGAGAGTCTACAGTGCCTTCTCCCATTGCAATCCTAGTCTGGATGTATCATCTATCAGCTTTTATATTTTGCCAAGATTTTCTAGAAGTGAAGGGGAGAAGTTGCTACTCTGGTGGGGAAAGCCAGAAGCAATGGGTTGAAAATGCTCAGAAGGGTTTGCCATGTAAGGACATGTTCATAGCAGCTCAGTTTGTGATAGCCCAATCTTGGAAACAACCCATATGCCCATCAACTGGAGACTGGATAAAGAAGATGTAGTTTTTTTTTTATAAAATGGAGTATTACTCTGCTGTAAAGAATGACAAGTTTCATTGATTTATGTGCAAATGGATACACCTCGAGGATACACTAATAAGTGAAATAAATAAATCCCAGATATGTAAATACCTTATCTTTTCTTTGGTATGAGAACCTATAGATGTAAATGAGTTCTAGAATGTGGATGGATTTTGTAAAATAGGAAATATTCAAAGGGAATGTGGTGGGGGAACGTAATGAGGGGAAATAATAAGTATGATTTGGAAAGAAAAAGAAATAGCATGTATATAAAGGGTGGGGGGTTGTGGGTGGGTAGGGATATGAATAAAAATGAGAATTAACTTCTGTCATATACTGGTACAAATTCCCCAATGTTGAGTGTGATTATGAACTTTATATAAAACATACCAATAAAGAATTCAATTAAAAAAAAGAAAAGAATTCCAGAGATTCTACGTTGTGCAGCCCTTGATTTTAACCTCAGCCACAAACGGCAGAGCACAGGACAGGGCTCAGAGGAGCATGGCTTCTCAGGAGAAGGCATTTGGAGCTGAAGCAAAGGCAGTGCGTTTCCAGCTGGAAATGGAAGCTCTTGGGAAAGAGCCTAGAAAACAGAACTGGCAACTGGGCGGCTGCACCAGGGCTTTGACTGGATCCCTGAAGAGCTGAGGGACATCAGACAAACCCCTCGTCTGTGTGGCCTTCACTTTCTCATGGGACGACAAGGCCAGGGGGACACTGAGGGTCCTTAAAGCTTTTGTCCTCTCATTTCCTGTGACTGTGCATCGTGGTAAGAGGAGCTGTCTCCTGGGCTGACACTGCCATACTTGCTTATGATATGGACAGTCCTCAGGCTGCCCACATGATTTGACCGCTGCTGGTATTTAGGTGACTTTCCATGTGCTGTGGCCAAAACATCCTGCCTTCAGCCACCCATGTGGGCTAACGTTAGTGATTCTGAAGGATGGAGGCCCAGGGAAGCCATAAATAAGTCCCAGAGATCAGCAGTGAACACCCACCAACATGGCAGTGTGGGTTAGTATAATGCAGAGGGAGAAATCTTGAGCTAAATCTGGTCTATGATAGGAGATTTTGTTCAGTCCACATTACATTTTCATACTAAATTTCCAATATTTCAAGAGCCAAGGAAATTTCATCTGCAAACATAGACATCCACCTGACGAATGATGGCCAGCGAGCCCTTCGTGCTGCTCTCCCCTGACTCCTGCCGTCTTGCAGATGAGGAAAGTGAGGCTCCAGGGTCCCAGGGTGACAGGCTGTGGGAAGCAGAGGTGGTCAGGAGACCAGCGTGTGCTTGTTCTGCCACCGGCTCTGTGTTTCCTCTCCCACATCCCGAGAGTCTGCAGCACACACTGTGGACAGGGGTCCATCCTGCCTGGGTGGGAAGCAGTGAAAGACCACGGGGACGGGGCCACGCAGCCAAAGGAGAGCTCTCCGGGCCCCTGGGGAGAGTGGGGCAGGCCGGTCACGGCAACTACTGCCCTAGACACTCAGATCCCGAGCCTGCTTGGATCTTGGGGCAGCAAAGGAGGACCCAAAAGACAAAACTGTCTACACAGATCAGCTTGATGGACATTAGCCCAACACTCAAGCTAAAGTCTCTGTGAAGAGCAAATCTGTGCACCCCAGAAAAGGACAGGTGGCAGCAGAGAGAGACATGAAAAGTGAAGAAATGCTGCCTTATGATGCATGTGGCTGGGGAGGAGCAGGAGAAACTGCAACAGTCTGGGTACACTTCTGTTGTTTCCCCTGTTGCCTAGTCCTCAGGGCGATAGGACTGGGAGTCCATGGGGTGGGGCCTAGTGGAGGCCATAGCACATGCTTATAATTCTAATACCTGGGAAGTTGAGACAAGAGGATTACAAAATCCAGGCCAGTCTGGACTACATATGGAAACCATTTTTCCAAAAAAAAAAAAAAAATAGCAACAACAACAAAAAAACCCAGAAAGGTATAAGGCTTGGTCAGAGGTCCTTAGATCCTGAAGAGGGTGTTGCCCTAATGAGAGAGCTTTCCTGGTGAGAAGGTCCTTATAAAGGAGCAAGCCTCCCCCTGGCCTTATTCATAGTTTCTTGTTCCAGATTTGATTCTTCCTCTGCCATTTATTATGGGCCCCTTGTCAGAGCTGCCTTATTCTGTATGCACTTTCCTTCTACTGAAACTGAGCTAAATTAACCTCCTCTCTTCATAAAGTTAGCTGCTTCAGGTATTTTGTTCTAGTAACAAAAAGCTGATGAATACAAGCAAATGATGCCTACCTGTCATCTCAGCATTCTGGAAGGCTATGGCAGAAGGATCATAAATAAGAGCCCCACTTGGGCACTTGACTGATTTAGTGAGACCCTGGCTCAAAATAAAAATAAAAATAAAAAATACAAAAGGGTTGGGAATGTATGCAATGTGAGAAAAATACAGTGTCTGTGTAAATTTTTAGTATATATTATAGGAAAAGACATATTATAATCAGCCTCTTTGAAATAACCACCCCCTCACTTTTAACACACTTATCCCATCATTCTTGCAAATTTCTGAAGGAGTTTTCAGCCTGTGTCCACAGAACACCTCCTCTTTTACCTCTTTGGATCGGCCTATTGGGTTAGGAAGTCTCTGAACCACCTCCTTCCTGGGCAACATTTGATTTCCAGGTGTCCTACTTGGGAATTCTAAAATCTTATTGCCACTATTCACTAAATTTGAATGAACTTGCTCTACTAATGGTAATACAAATAGTTAACATTAATAGTCTTAAACACTTATCAGTTTAATCATTGACCACATCCCTGTGAGGCGAGGACTTTTATTAGATCCACATGACAAGTGAGGAAGCTAAGGTGTGTGAGAGGTAAGTAACTTGCTCAAGGACAGCTGGCTGCCTGGTGGTGTATGTCTCAGCCTGTTAGGTCTGCCTTGCAAAACACCATAGGTGTGGGGCTTACAAAACAGCCTCACTGCACGGAGACTGCAAGTCTAAGGTCCCAGTCCTGCAGTGCTAGTTGGATGAGGGAATTTCTTCTGGCCTTGTCCTCACGTGGCCTTTCTTCTTTGCTCCCAAAGGGGGGCCTGGTATTTCTCCCCATTTGAATTAGGGTTCTACGCTATGATCTCATTTAACTGTCATTACCTCCCTGACATTACTTTTACCTCCAAACACAATCACACGGGCATTAGGGTTTCAACATTTGAATGGATGTGTACAGTGCAGTCCATTACAGTGTGGTGTGCTTTTCTTTTTCGTTTGTTCACTTACTGCACATCTACTAATTACCAAGTACCACTGTGAAGTGGCTGGAGACATGGCAGTGGAGAAGGTCCGTGTGACCCTTACAGTCAGGAAGGAGCAAAGTCACAGACCTGAGATCCACATGTGTAGATCAGTCAGTAGACAGCCTCACACAACCTTAAGCGTTATGTTCAACAGAGCGTATTATTGGTACCATTTTGGCCAAGCAGTTAGAGAACCATGGAAAGTGCTTCCCAGGAAGAGGAAAGGCAAGTGCAAAGGCCCTGAGGCATGAGATGTGTGGTGTGTGAGAGGAACAGAGGCAGTCTAGTAGAGCTGAGTCAGAGCGTAGAGGGAGAGGAGTTTGAGGAGGACATAGGGCATCTGGTGACAGGGGGCCTTGTAGGCTATAGGAGAGAACTGTGCATCTGTGTGAAGAGAAGCAGGCAGCCTCCTAAGGATCTATGATCTGTTCTTCTTTTGTTTCTCTCTCTCTCTCTCTCTCTCTCTCTCTCTCTCTCTCTCTCTCTCTTTCTTTTCTCAGATATGGTCTAAGTAGCTCAGGCTAGCCTCAAACTTGCAGTGATCCTTCTGCCTCAGCAACCCTGGTACTTGAGGCAGGCACACCATGCCTGGCTTGATTTATGCTTTGAAAGGACTTCTTCTAGCAGTACGAAACATGACCAGGAATATCAGAGGCCAATAGTGACTTCGGGTAGAAGGCTTTTCTTTCATTTGCCCAGCAGATATTTACTGAGAATCTTCTTGCTGGCTGATGTGCTGCTATCCTCTCTCAAGGAGCATAGGGCTTTCGGTTGTAGGAGGGGACCCAGGAAACGATGTGCTCAGCCCTTGTGTTAGTCACTTTTGTCACTGCTGAGACAAAATACTCAATACCCAAAGTTAAAGAAGGAAAAGTTTATTGTAGCTTATTGTTTGCAGAGGTTTCAATTCATAGTTGGCTAACTCCACGGCGGAGTGGCAGGACAGAGGAGAAATAGTCTATGGCAAAGTAGTCCAGGCAGGAGATTGCAAGCAATATGTGACAAGCCACGAACAAGCCAATGAGCAAGCAGTGATAACCCTAGCAGGCCACCCACCCGTAAGACAGGTAAAATCACACCCTTAATCCTAACACCGCATCATGAATCAATTTCAGAATCACATCCTTGATGCAAGGATTACCCAGTCTCGATTCAGTGACCCACGAAAAGTCCCACCTGTGATCCCATGAGGCTTTGGGGGAACAGCCAGATGCAAGCCATAAGACCATGATACTGCCGGTCTTCCAAGAAAATGTCAGTGGATAGGGCTGGGCTTTGCGGTCCAGGCTGTGGTATGTAGAATGTGGAGGTGTAGAGCTCAGCCTGGATATTCAGGGATGGGTGAATGAGAGTCACAGATGCCTTCCACACATGGGATATGAGGAAAGGCACAAAGCAGGAATGGAGATGGTAGTATTGGTTTATTTTGGATATTCACTCCACACCTAGTCGGCAGAGTACATGCTGTGCTCTGTCAGGACCCCGGGCTCACCAGTGAACATGAGGGTGACTCTTTCACCTCTTACCATCAAGGGATTTCCATCTAACAATGAGGGTAAGGCAGGCTGGTGATGATCAGCTTGGTAAGTGACATGACCTGTGTAGGTTCAGAGGAAGCAGTGAAGGAACAAGAAGAGTGAGTATCTCTGTTATGTGGAATAATTGTTGCAGAAATGTGTGTCTCCACCTCTCTCTACTCACATTCAAGGATAAAGAACATTTCATACTCTTAGAGTGTCTTGGCATACGTGCCTTTGTGAAAGGTACCTCTGGTAGGCATAGTTTCTTATGTTTTCTTTCTTTTTAATTTTTTTGGAGGTACCAAGCATCAAACTCAGAGCCTGTGCTTGCTAGGAAGGCACAGTACTGCTCAGCTACACCCCCACACACACCAGCCCTGTTTCTTACACTGTCTATGTGAGTAAATACAATATTCCAGCCAGGAAATCTAGACCTACAGCCCTCACCAGCCCTTTGCTTGCCTTTCCACTGAGAATCAGGAGATTTGGGGGAAACGCATTTTTGTACTTGTAATATTAGGGGAAGTGGAGTTAGAAGGCAGACAGGGCAAGATCTGCCTTATGATGGAAGGAGGGGAATCAGAATGACCACAAGATGGGGGGCAGTAGAAATACAAAGGGAGGAGAGGAAACAAGGAAGGTGCCAGGCCGGTTTAGCTACTGAGACAGTGACTGTAGGAAATCATTTTCCTCTGTAGACCTCAGAAGTTTTTGTCTGTCTTATTTTCAGTACTGGGAATTAAATCCAAGGCCTTCACATGGAGCTAAATCCCCATCACCACCCCTTTGTATGTTTTACTTTAGAGCTGAGCCTTACTAAACTGCTCAAACTGACCTTGAACTTGTTATCCTTCTGCCTCAGCCTCCTGAGTAGCTGGGATTCCCAGCATGCACCAGCACATACAAAAGCCCAATAGTAATACTGAATGTGTGATATACCAAATTGTATAAAACGAGACAGGGAGCACTTGTATAACTGCCCCCAAGTCTAAGCCACAGAACACAAAACAGAACCAACCGGATGTATTCTGGGAAGCTGTTTCTATCACAACCCCCTCCCTCTCACCCCAGTGTACCACCCTGTCATGCTGCTGAGTTCAGCATTTGTCATCTCTCGTGCCCTTTTATGTTCTAATGATAATTGTGTCATTTTTCTGTGTTTCCTGATTTCTAATACTTCTCCCTCTTTTTGGATAGTTGATTTGCAGTTGCCAAAAACTCCCACTGACCATCTCACCCATTTTTTCCTGATGTCCTGGAGTGGGGTGCTGACCATGAAGAACTAGCTATAGCTTTTCAGACTAAATAAGCAAGATATGCCATAGCACTGAGCATATTGATCCTATTTCCATCACATTTTGTGCCCTGCTTTCTATCTTCACAGGTGAAATTATACCCATAACTAGACCCTGAGTTCCTGAGAGCAGGAATCTGCCCCTGAATGCATGACTGGTACATTGAGCTTATAGGACGCTGGCTGTTGTCTAAGAAACAGGGACAGAGGAAAACAATTTGTGATGGGGGAAGGTCTCTGCAGCCACAGATAACAAAAATAAAGGATGCAGGGATTGGGCCTGAAAAGAAGAGCACAATAGATGGTGTCTAGCCAAGTAACCATGAAGGGAAGGCAGTATGGATCAGAACCCATAGTGGCCCAGACTGGACACAATGGACAGAATTCTGAGGTTTGAAAAGGCAAAACAAAGATTTTTTTTACAATAGTGGAATAAAACACAGGATCACTCAGTCTAATTGCTGATGTAATCCTAGATTTATCTGCAAGTATAATGTCCATCTTGTGATGTATAGTGGAATTGTATTATCATAACCAATCAATATAATGTAATAAAAAGCATGGTTCTTTGAGTACTGTGTAGCACTTCAGCATTAGTAAATTTAGTACATGTGTTGCCAAAGCGAGCTCAAAGCATTAGTAAAGTTAGCACTATGGAACTCTAGGGAAAAGGAGTTAAAGACAACCATAAGCTTTTGGAGAAAAAGCCCTGTAGTGGGCCGGGGATTTAGCTCAATGGTTCTGGCACCTCCCTCACAATTATAATGTCATGAGTTCAATCCCTGGAACCAATAAATTAATAGAAAGTTAAAAAATTTTTAAATTGTATCACATCAAACTGCAGAGGAGCTCTCTTGTTCCTAGGTTTCTCTGAGTTTTAGTCCAGGATTGGGAAAGTGAGAACTTTTTTTTTTTTTTTGTACTAGGAATCAAACTTTGATCTTGCACTTTCCAGGCAGCTGACAGAACCACTGAGCTAAATCTCTGGCCCCAAGAACTTCTTATAAGTAACCAATCAGTTTATGCAGCTCAAATTTATGTGACAAGAAGGCATCCCCAAATTAAGGAATCCCTTATGACATGTCTGGTATCCTTAAGGAAAAATTAAACATGGTGTTCTCAATGATCTCAACCTCTTAGTCAGACTTACACGGAACACTTAAGCTTTCTACTTTATTCCTGCTTCTAAAAGTAGACTTAAAAAGATATTATGAAAGAACCATCATGGCTGGGAAGACCACCTGTGATTTGCAGAATGTATTCATAAACATATAATCCAAGAAGTCCAACTAAACAAGGCATGGCCGACAAGTCTCCTGGGATCTAAGAGTGGAACGTGTAGTCACAGTTACTACAGAGTAACATTCCAGGAAGAGGAATGGACTTTGATGGACCATAGGATTGACATCTTCAGTAAGTTTCTGTTCTCTATATACACAAATCACGGCAATGATCTCTAACCATCATCGTGTTTGAATGCTTTGTACACTTGTTGCTATTTAAACATTTCAGCCAATAAGGGAGCATTATTGCTTCCATTGCCCTTAATTTTAGAGATAAAGCAACGGAAACTTAGAGTGGTTACCTGTTCAGAGTCATGGAGAAAGCCCATGAGAGACCGGGTTATAAGTACAGGCCTGACTGCTTCCTAAACCCATAGCCTTAAGCCATCTCATCTCCTCCAGCAGCTCTCCTGCTTTCCAAAGGTCTGGAACTCTACTTCATCTGCTAGGCATCCAGGGGAAGGTTTAACCTTAACATCCTATAGCAAGGCCAATAAGCATAAGCCCTTGGCCTCAGCCTCTGGCTCCATCTCCTCAGGTAGCCTGTCTTGGCCAATGACACTTATTATACGCAGCTGTTGCATTTGGACTTCTCATGTTACTGGTAGCTAAACAGGAGTAATAAAGTGAGAGCAACAACTGGAGGAATGCTGACAATTAGTTCACCTCAAGTTCAAGGGCAAAACTTCTTAAGTGTGTTACTGACTCCTTAGTTCCACGACAAACAAGGATCGCTGCCACTAGTACTACCGTATTAAGCTAGGGAACGTTTTCCAGGTGAAAGGCAGTAAGGGCTGGAGGCCTCTGTAGGAGCTCATAAAAGGATGTTCAAGGTAAATGGGCTGTGGGCTTGTTTTGGTATTATGGAAGGTCTCCGGATGGGTTGTATACCTCCAAAGAGTTGTTGTTCATCAACATTCATCATGAATGCTAGACATTTTGATGTTATTTATCAGTCTATCTATCTAATTTACTAATGCATTTTAAAAGAGAGGAAACATGGTCTAATGGAAAATATCTGAGACTCTGTGATCTCTAACCTTTTGAGATCTGGTACTCGGCAATACGATATTACGAAACCTTTTAGGGTTTGCTATTCAATAGCACAAAACAAGGGAAAAAAATGAGACAACTATAAGTAAATCCTATTGGGCTGATTTAAATTATAGAACTCATGCAGTTTAAGCAGACACTTTTCCATCGCCATGGTGTGATTCCTCTTGATTGAGAATCGAGTTTCTGAGCTATTTCTCAGAGAATGAAATTACAAAGCACAAGATAGCAGATTTTTAAAAAATTGTCCCCAGGTATCCCAGTTGGATATCAAGTGACTGGGTCAGAAACTCAGTCGGAAACTCTGCTGACAGAGGAGCAGAACAAATCCCCCTCCTTGGCAGGCCACACAGAGCATTGTTTTAGTTCGGTTGGAGATAATGACAATGGGATAGGACATTGTCCTGAGTAATGGTGTCCCGCTGGTAGGGAAATGCCTGCCGAGGCAAAAACAAACAAGGGGTTGAACCTCTAGGATTTTTCTCTTATTTCTTCTTTTCTTTTTTTCAAAAACTGTTGATCCTGGAACCTAGCCCCTCCTAGCAGCTTCCAGTCGGTTAGAAGAGTCTTAGTTTGGGAGGTGTGTGCGCCGGGGTCATTACTGGGTAGGCAGGGGACGGGGCGACTGAAATGGAGCGAGCTCCTGGCTCAACAGGAGCCCAACTGCTGGCTTAGGGAACCATTTTGCATTTCATCAGCCACTAGCCTAATAGGCTTCCCATAAAACAACCGAGGTGCCACGCTTTGTCATCAGTGGAGCTCTCTCTGCTGCTCTGTCCTACCCTGATCCTCACCTACTTGAGGGATGCTGATCAGACTAACATATTTCCTATCCCTAAAATTTTACCTTCGTTCAAGGGAAACTCCTTTGTTTTATAAGTACCAGTAGGGGTATCTGAAGAATGAAACCAATAATCCACCTAACTCAGAGGGGTCAGTACCTGCCTATTTTTCTTTGTAACAAAATATGATATGCAGAGATTGTCTAGAGTGCATTTCAAAACAAAATCCAAGTCTGCTCCAAAATAGGAAATGCTTTAAAATGTCAACATTTTGGAAAAGTAACAAATATCCTTTCATTTTTAAAAAACAAAAATAAATGAAAATTCGGGACTAAAGTCACCTTTCCGCCAACTGACACTTTATAGAATAACCAGCTGAAAATCTACCACATGAGTGGAAAGTGGGCAAAATGTAAACTGGCAATATTCTTTCATTGCTGGAACTGAACTTCCACAATCTCCATTAAAGCCGTATAGCATTCGGAAGTGGTGGTCCAATTCATCTCTGCTGTCGCTGCTAATGAGACATTTGACAAGTGTTTTTTTTTTTAAACCTCCCCCCTTGGGAAAAGTTTCTGAATTAAGTAAAGCAAACCGGAAGTGAATATTAAAAAAAGCAGAAAGTCCTGTGTGGACTAGTGTTTGACTTGCTTAGAATTCTCTGTATTTCATTTCCTGATAACTATCACTTACCCTCCCATGCCAAATTCTCTCCTTGAGTGGTTTGGAACAGAGAAATCCTGATTTGTGCTGCTGGAGTTCCCTTCATGTATTTCAACAAGAGAATTATTTCATATTGGCGGTCACTCTGCCCCTCCAACTCTTCCATCTCCTCTGAGGTTAAGTCTCCCTGCCAAGGAGGCAGACACATGGTTAGGGGCAGGAACTAAACATTTAGAGTTAGACACAAACTTTTTGATGGCTTATATGTTTTATTGTGTATCTAATGGGAAAGGATTCTGGCCTCAATACCCATTGGAGGGTTGTGATTTATTTTTCTATTACAATAATTAACCTGATAGTTCTCATTTTGAAACATTCATTTGGAAAAAAAAAATTCCAGTGCGTTTGCCCTAAGTCAGCTGAGTGTAAGCCCTTCACCTTCATGGGTTGATGAGAGGCTTCTGGTTAAAGGATACTCCAGTGGGTTATCAGTTACTTCTGAAGCTGCTTTGAACATTTGTTCAGAAATTTGAATCAACTTTATAGACATTCTAAGGATCTAGAGAAAAACTAGGGAGAACTAGAAACAAAGAGCTAGTTCAGGGATAAACTTAAAAGGGGGAAACAGTAAATAATACTGAGGAACAGGAAAACCCTTTAATTGGAAAATCTTGTTTCTCAAAACAAGATCAAAGTCCAAGAATTTGGATTAGACAGTCCCAGTTCAATCTCTTGAAACCAAAGCAAACAGCACTCTGGGAAGCCACCCCCGTACCAAGAAAAACGAGAAACACAGAAAGGATGACAACCGGTAATAAAAATGGAGCGACGTAGACACTTCGGACTATCCTGATCCTCACACCTCCTCTACTGCAGGATGCCAGGGCTTGCAGCAAAACCAGGGCACTTTCCTGGACTTTCCCTTCGTCCTCCTTGAATCTGGTCAGGTGTTTTTAAGATCTTTTCTTGGCATTCCCGAAACATTTGCTGGGATTCCACCCCCCCAAATTCTGACTAGCTAGACAGGTATGGGGTGCCTAAGTCCGTATCATTTTAGGGTATGCTGGAGTGCAGCGTTGTTTAGGGATGCAGATTTCCTAAAATGAAAACATCTGCATTCTTGAGTAAGGACTGGGCACACAGAGAAATGCCTGCCATTTCAAAGAATCTGGCAAGAAAATGGATGGTTGTGAAGATTAGGTTCCAGCTCCTCCTCCTCCTCCTCTTTTTTAATTTTAAAAGAGTCCTAGAAACATTATGCTTCATGTAAAATTTTTCCAAGAAAAAGTTCATGGGAACCATTTTCAAGCTTCAAGAAAGTCTAATCGGAAAGGTAGGAAGTGTACAACTTCAGAGATTTTTTTTTTTTTTTTAGGAAACACATTTCAGTCACTTTAATACCCACTTTAAAGGCCATTTATGATAACTGTAGTCCTCCAACAACTAAGGTTATCCTGGACTTGCCAGGTTGAAACATTCAGCTGTTGTACTGGGAAAAGTCCTCTCGACGATTTCGAAAAAGTATTAAAAATATGGAAGCAATTGCAAAATCACTTTCACCTGTGCAATACCCTTCTTCGTGAATGTGTCAAATTACATAGCTAAGGTGACAGATTTTCACAAATACAGTTTCATTTTTGATAGTCACCTGGCTGTAATGCCAAGCTGCTATTTCACTCTGTTGAAAGGTATGGGGGTTATCTTTGTCCTTTCCTCTTCCCGTTGCTTAAACTACGAGAGCGAAGAAAAGAAATTAACTAAGAATGGAAAACAAGAAGTAGAGGTTTACTCAAAACACTGAAAGCCACCACAGGAGAAAAACGAAGTTCGTAAGAGGGTTACCTCCCCGCTCCATGTCCACCATCTGCGCAATGGGCTAACATCCCTGGTCGGGGCGCCTGAGGAAGATGATGTCCTCAGCCTGCAGAGGTGCTAGGAAGTCAGCCAGCTGTCTCCTGACTTAGCATTTTTGAAAGCTTTAGAGCTTCTCCCGGGAAGCCGATCCAAATCCACCCCGTGTCAGTTTGCTGTCCAGAAGCGACAGGATCCGCGCACGGTTTGAGTAGTGCTGACATTTTGGGTTTATTGGCTTTCTGGGTGCTGTCTGGGCCTCCCCCAGGGATAAACTGCAGAAGAGTGGGGCGGGGGACAAGGCGGGGTGCAAAGGACCAGAGGACGGAGACGGGAGTAAGGATGGGAACCCGGCGAGGCAGAGGAAACGCCGCGGGCAGAGAGCGGTGCGCGGAGCGCGGCGGAGTCCGGGAGAGCTGGGGCGGGATCGAGCGGCGCGGAGGGACCCGGGACGTGCGGCCCGCGGCCGAGAAGGCCCCTCGGATCAGCCGCGAAACTTGCACGCTGCTCCCCTCCCGGAGGTAGCAGTCGCGGGGACCCCGGTGGGCCGGGGGAGCCCACCGGCGAGGCCCGGCAATCCGCCCCCGAGGGGACCGAGCCTCGGCGGACGTAGACGCGGGCGGGGAAGGGACAGCGCCACCCGGAGTCTCCCGGCCGCGGCCCCGGCTGGGCCTGAGGTCTGGAGGGCGGAAGCGCGGCCCGAACCGCGGCACTCTCGGGGTCCCCTGCGCCGACCTCAGTGGGCTCGAGGGCCGGGCGCCGACTGCAGTTTGAGCCCTGCCGCTCGGCGTCCGGCTGGTCCTCGGGCCTCGAGGGAGCCCGCCCGTGCACTCCCGCCCCGGCCCTCGGGTCCTCCCGGGTCGCTCCAGGCCCGCGCTCCAGGCCCGGCCTCCTCGGGGCGGCGCCGCCTCGGCCTAGCCTTCCTCTCCCGCCGCCGCGCCCCGCCCTTCGGAGAAAGTCCGCGCCGCACCCAGAGGTAACGCGGCGTCTGGGGAGCGGACGGTCGGGCCCCAGAGCACGGCCCGCGGCTGCGACGTCAGCAAAGGTGCTTCCAGGGGACTGGGCCTAGACCTTTTTTTTCTTTATAAAAAAGTTGTAAACTGTCTAGTTTGCCCTTTCGCTTCTATTTTCAGAAACTATGAACTATTTCTTGGCGGCACTGAGGAGAGGAAAGGCGAAGGCCCTTTTCCTTCGTGGGTGTCTAGTCTGCCTTCAGTTGCGTGGCTCCTTCCGCAGTGGGCACAGCAGTCTCCACAGACAGCAGCTTCTGCAGAAGCGCCGCAGTAAATTGGATCTTTCTACTTGCGCAGATCTGTGTCAGACAAGGCACCAGCGCCAAGCTCTGCCAGTGATGAAGGGAGGACATTTCCGACTTTAAGGTAGACTCAGGCAGTGCCCACAAGCACGCCGATTTTCACGTGTCACCACTTTCTCCTAAGATTATGAAAATAATAGGCATAATAGCAACAAACAGGTCACAAACGGCTCTGGAGAACTCACTTGTAACCACCTCTTTTTGGAGGTGACACACACACACTCTAGTAGGCCTCCATTTTATTTTATTTTATTTGCCAGAAGGGCTGAGAATTGCTCGTTTTTTTCTTTTTAAACGATCTATTTACAGACTTGCTAATGTCTTTGTAGAATTCCTGTTTATCATCCCAATAGTTGTGACAGGGTTAGGAAACCAGTTTAAACTGTTCATCGGCCACAAAAGGGCCCCAGATTGATGCCTTTCACTTACCTTTGAAAGGCCATAAAAGCGACGCTGTGCACTGGGATGGAATTAGACAGCGACAAAATCATTACCTTGAATTCTCACAATGAAGACGGCCTTAAAGAGGGGCTATGGATGGTTTCAAATTACATAACGGTGGTTTATAAGTTCTTCCTCTATGCTCACAGAAGCAATTTTAAAGTATGAATTCTTCAAAGAACAAGTAGCCACTAGCATTCACACACCTGCACGTAGCTGCCTTGTCTTTAATGTATTTATTGCAAACCAGCCATTAGAAGAAATAAAGAAAAGAAAGAACAAAATCTCGGCAGAAGGAGGCCAAAGAGAGCCGGGTCCGGGATCCGCGTCCCCACGCGCTACGGCCTCACGCTCGGCGCCAGCGGCAAGAGGGCCGGGCCCCCTCCCCGATGGAGACAAGGATGGCGCCGGGCCCCGCGAGCGTCAGGGGTCCGTTTGCTCCCTGCCCCTGCGGATTTCAAGCAGGACGCGGCCTCCTCCGAGCCAGAAGGAAGAGCGTCTCCCAGACTCGGCGATTGTGCGGTTTGAGGCGGAGTAGACCCGGGGCGAGGTCTTGGGGGACAAGTCAACCCCCAACTCCAACCTTTCCCTCCGGACGACCGGGCCTCGGCTGAGGGGCCTGCGCTGCTGTCAGGCCTCAGCTCGGAGGGAGTAGTGCGAACACTAGAGGCCTCGAGGGCGGGCAGTCAACCGGAGCGCTGGCTCTCGGCCTCCCGCCGGCCTCCTACCGGGCTGGGGGATTCCTCAGACCCCAGCCTTCAAAGACTCGCCGGGCCCCGCCACCCCAGTTCACGTTTCTTCTCTAGGACCGAGTCCGCGCAGGAGCATAAACCCGGCGGCGCTGCCTTTGCCCAGCACTCAGCCGGGCGCGCAGAGGGGACAGTGCCCGCGTTAGCGCGCCGTGGGGCGGGGCGGGGCGGGGGCCGGCGAGGTCGGGGCGCTCTGGGAGGAACTTTGCTGAGCACGGGGGTGGTGGTGAGCGCGCCGCGCTGGGTGGCGGGCCGGAGCTCTGCCACATTCGCTGCGCAGCACTGCCCCCTGGCATCCGGCGCCGAAACTGCCCCGCTTCGAGGCCCAGCTCCTTCCCGGGCAGCCAAGGTCAACATCTTTCTCTTTTCCTGGCCTCATCTCTGTCAGCGAAGCTGTCATGGAGGCGCCAAGAAGGCTTCTATGCCTTGCTCAAAAGCTTCCTCCCCTTTCCTGGAGCCTTCTCCCCACACCGGACCTCGGGGCGGCAGTGCCCGAGGCTGCCCGCAGCCCCAAGTCCGGACTGCCATCCAGCAGGGAGCAAGCTGGAGCCGTGAGGGTTGCAGAGAGACCTTGCCGGTGGACTCGGGGAAGGCAGAAGCTGGCGCAGAGAGACTCATTTGGAGCTGAGGGAGCCCTTTCTTTAATGAACACCCAGCCTCTCTCCTTGTCATCTGGCTTTCCAGAGAAGAAGGAAGTGGGCGGAGGGCCGGCCCCTCCTCCCACCCAGCGGTGCCTGAAAACCCAGTCCAAAGGCACCTGGCTGGAACCCTGCGTGCCCTGGCGTGCCCCCCTCCTTCCCACCACTTAAGGCTGGCACTGGCTTTATGAAGGTGCATCCGGGGGAATTTTTCAACAGACCCCTGATGGCATTAGATGCCTGCCTCGACCGTAGGATATGTCACAGGCTTTTTTAGTGCTCCTGGATGCTTTGCCACAGGCTTTGGGGCTGGCTTTGATGGAGAGGTAGGTGTTGAGACCTTCCTTCGTAGGCCACTCTGCTGTTTGACTTTGGGTTGGTTGCTTTGCCTCACTGTGCGTGTTTGTGTTTTCAGGGCTGTTGTGAAGACTGGTTGAGGTAACGTCCTTGAGCTGTGGCTCAGCCCAGTTCGCTCTTTTTTTGTTTGTTTTTAAGACAGGGTCTCGCTTTGTTCACACTGACCCTAAGCTCACTATGTAGCCCAGGCAAGCCTCAAACTCAGCAGTCCTCCTGCCTCTGCCTCCTGAGTGCTGGCAGGACAGGTGTGCCCTATGCCCAGCATTGTGGTGTGTGGTTACCAGAGCATCGAACTCAGGACCTAAGTAGGTGCCATAACCAACCACTGAGCCAAATCTCTGGCCCTCAGTTCACTCTTGATGGCATCTTTCTCAGCAGTAGGGAAAGCCTCTAGTTTTTAGGTGGGACAGACCCCACCAGCCGAGGGCAGAAGTGCTGGAGCCCCAGCGTTTTTAGGTCCCCTCTATCGGGGCCCGACTACCCTGCTGGAAGAGTTTCGTGTTTCCTCCGCTCCACATGACGCGTGCGGACAGGACACAGGAGAGCACCCATGTCAGGCACTCTGGCAGCCGGCTAAGCTCTCACGGTTCCATTTCATCGCGCAGCACTGCAACAGAAACAGACAAGAGCTCAGAGAAGCCCAGTGACTTCCCCAGGTACACAGCAAGCAGCAGAGCAAGGACTCGAGCCAGCCTTCCTTCAGCCTTTGCCGTTCGGTTCCCGCTCCATCTATTCCCCTCTGACCTGCCCTTTCCTTCCGGAGGCAGGAGCCAGAGCACCCAGCCGTGGTTGTCATTTCCAGGCTCCCAGCTAGTTCCAGGCCTGTCTTGGGACCCTCTTCTTGAAGCCCATTCTCTGGTACTCTCGAGCTTAGATCAGACTGACCCACCGGAAGGCCACGCGGGCCGAGTGCGGGGCCAAGGTCCCTGGGAAGGAGCTCTCCTTTCCCTCTCCACAGGCTCAGCTAAGCCGGCAGGAGGAGCGAGGAGCGACTGAAGAAGTCGCGGTGGAAACCATGCTTGCTGAGCGCCCAGGTAGAAGTGGGCGACCAGGGCTGCGGAGCAGGGACGCCTCCCACCCTCCGGGGCTGTGGAGAGCACGTCTCCCTCCTCCCTACGCGACACACTGCTGGAGCGGCTCAGGGCACCTCAACTAAAGACCCCAA
Source organism: Thryonomys swinderianus (assembly GCA_004025085.1). Classification (NCBI taxonomy): domain Eukaryota; kingdom Metazoa; phylum Chordata; class Mammalia; order Rodentia; family Thryonomyidae; genus Thryonomys; species Thryonomys swinderianus. Next base: position 21,286 of record PVIC010001950.1, read on the forward strand.
GATTCAAACCAGTGGACTTCTTTTCACTTTCCAACTGGCTGTTAGAGGGTGTCGTTCCTGGGCTCCTCAGATGGCAAATAATGAACCCCCCTGGGTTCCAGATGCCCTGGACCCAGCCTTCTAGAGCTCATTCCCAGGGCCACACTCTGCCCCAACACCAGACCTCCCCAGAGGCTGAGCTGAAGTGGCCCCTGCTAGTCTGGGCGGGTGAGCCCGCATTTGTGTGCAGCCCGGGACCGCCCTTCCCGCCACTGTGCAGGCTCGCGCCCCCTGGCGGTAGGACCTGAAGCGCCCACCTCACCTTCGGGCTCTGGGCTCCGCCCACCCGCGCTCACCCTGCCCAGGGTCCTCCCTGGTCCCCAGGGGCTGTCTAGGTGTCTCTAGCTTTCTGGGACCCGGATGTGGGGGTGCCAGGACGTGCCCCCACCCCCGGAGTCCCCGATGTCCTCCACAGCCTGCCCAGCCCTCCCGGATTAGACCTCTGATAATGCTCGTCCATCGAACTAGGCCTCTCTGAGGCTGAGAAAAGGAAGACATTCACTCAAGTTACAGGTGAAGGCGAATTAGGCACCTGGGCTTTAAAAAGATTCCTGCAGCCCACCTGAACCCCGCAGGCCCGATGCCATCTGCCCACATCTGCTCACATCTGGACGAAGCAGCTGCCCTTGTAAACCCATGATGGAGATGTTTTCTCAGAACCCAAATCAGGACTAAACCGGCCCTTAGCATTATTGGGAGGAACCGCGATGGTGGCGACCTTCAGCGAAGTTGAGGTTGTCGCTGCGATCTCCTCTCGGTTCCTTCGACAGACTGGGCACCGACAGGTGATCAGGAGAGGTCTGTTCGCTGTCCACAGTTAGAGTTTGCAAGCGGGGGTCCTGGGTCGAGAGTGAAGCCCAGCTGCAGTAGAGTACAGTGCATCGCACACACGCACCCATTCGCACATATTCCTGTCATTGGAAGCAGAACCTGCACATCACAGCATTCAGTCCACAAGCATTTTCAGCTATCACCAAAAGACTAAAACCACAAACACCAAATACACCCAGAAAATTCACACTGAATACTCTAGATGCCCAACTAGTCCAATGGAGCTTTTCTTTTTGCCCTACGCATAAGGTACCACTAAACTGTTCAGGCTGGCCCCTGACTGGTGATGGGGTGCTCCTGTCTGGCCTCCCCAGTGGCTAGGAGCACAGTGCACCCCACCTTCCTTGGTTTTATTGGCTTTCAGCTTTAGAGCCAGAATAACCCAGATCTGCACCTTGATTTTGTTTGGCCAAATGATTTCAATAAACTACTTCCAGTTTTTCTGAGCACCCCTTGGATGGTTATGATACCTCAGATGGTTAAAATTAGGAGAAGCAATAATTATGGAGAGTTGAGCATAGACCAGGGAACGGTGTGTATATCATTTCTCCTAAAGCTCAAATTCAGTAAGTTTTTTTGTTTGTTTGTTTGTTTTTTGTTGTTTTTTGAGACAAGGTCTTGCTTTGTAGTTCAGGCTGGCCCTGAGCTCACTATGTAGCCCAGGCAAGCTTTGAACTCAGCAATCCGCCTGTCTCTACCTCCGAGTGCTGGGATTACAGGCGTGAGCCACCACGCCTGGCACTGTGGTATGTGGTATTGATTGCTGGTGGGCGTGAGTCTCCATGCCCAGCATTATATGTGGTTACTGGGGATCGAACTCAGGACCTTGCACTTGCTAGGCAGGCCCCGGAACCACTGAGCTAACCCTCCGGCCCTTGTTTTTGTTTTTGAGACAGGGTCTTACTTTGTAGTTCAGGCTGGTGCTGAGCTCACTATGCAGCCCAGGCTAGCCTCAAACTCACAGCATCCTCCTGTTTCTGCATCCCGAGTGCTGGAATTACAGGCCTGAACCACAATGGCCCGCTGAAAAGTAGCTTTGAATTGGAGCATCAAAGGTTTTCAAATATTTGAGACTGAAGCCAGGGACATTTTCATGATGTTAGCTGGGGGGGGGGGGGTAAACCCAGGGCCTCACGCATTCAAGGTAAGTGCTCCACCACTGAGGTACAGCCTCAACGCATGACGTCGGCTTTTCAACCTGGGAGGGATCAACTCGCCAGTGAGCACCAGGTGCAGGTGAAGCCGGCAGCCTGAGTTGGGGCCCAGCATTCTCTAATGAGCTACCATCTAGGTCCAACCATCTTATGCTGGTTTTGGGCCAAGGCTGGTCTTCGTCTCCTACAACCCAGCAGCCAGCATGCTGAAGAATAGCTGCCGACCTCATCCCACATGTGGCCTTCGCACCAGCCATCTTTTCTGCCTGGGCCATTGGTGGCTCTCCCCCTAGCTTCAGGAGCTCCTACCCTCTCTGAGTGGGTCAGATGCCCCAATCTGTCATATACTCTCAGAGGTCCACACAACCTTCTCTCACAGGATTCCCGCCACTGTAACTCCACCATAGCTTTTTTTTTTTTTTTGGTGGTGATACTGGAGATGGAACTCAGGCCCTTGTGCTTCCAAGGTAGGCACGGTACCAGTTGAGCTAAATCCCCGGCCAGCGCCACTATAACTTTACAATATTTGTAGGATTGTCTTTGCTTTGATCTAAGTTGTATGAGAGCAGAAGTCATGGCTATGTCTTGTTAACATTTCTTATCCTTGTACCTCAGCCCATAACACGGTGGGAACTGTTATTCATGACTTTTGTTTTTCAGAGCTAGACTCAGAGATTATTTTAACCCTAATCAGCGGTCACGGTAGATGATTCACAATGTACTATTTCAGTATGCTGCCTGGGAAATTAACTTTCAAATGCAGGCTATTCTAGAGGTGATAGAATAGAAATAGAGGTGATAAATGGAAAGGTTCACAGGTCAAGTTTAGATGATTGAATTACACAGATTTTTGAATAAATTATAAACACAGCAAGAAGCAAGAGGAAAGACATGGGGTAGATTAACACATAAATGACAAAGTGGAAGCAGGTGGAAAGACCAGCTTTGAATCCTGGGTTATGCAACAGGCCACACGTCTCTCTCCCTCTCTCCTGACCCTCATCCTCCATAACTTTACTACTAAACAATGTGATTACAAGGACCATAACTAAAGGTCAGTGAAGTGTCCCAAGAGACCAAAGGTACTCAAGACAATGACACCACTTTCCTCTTAGGATGTTGTAGGGACAAGTCCTCTGGCCATAGTGGGCTACACCCCTTGTTCTGCTCAACAGCAGTGGGTTTCTTTGCTTCTTGGGCAGAACACAAGGACGGATGTCACCATTGGTGGCTGAGGTAGCTGTCAGTCCTAGGCAACATGACTGCACCTTACAACATAGTCCGTTTCCTTCTATCTATGTTACATTGCTTTGTTCTACCATGCATCGCATTGATTCTATCTGTCTTTAATGTGTCAGGCAGGTTGCTGATTTAGTCATTATTCATGGGAATTCTGTTCATGCTCCATAAGCCACTGATTTCTGTCTCCCTTCTCTCTCCCTCATTCTAATACATCCTACGAGTTCTGTTTTCATTTTGTAATCTATTGATTTTTGCTGTGTGTGCATGGTACTAGGGGTTGGGCCCACAACCATCATACTGAAGAATATTCTCATCTCTTTTATATTTTTTATTTTGAGACAGGATCTTGCTAATTTGCCGGGATGGGCTTGCATTTGCCATCTTCCTGCCTCAGTCTCCCAGAGTGCTGGGATTACAGGCACTGGCCCTTACACCTCTTTTTTTACTTGCTTTTAAAAGAAAAATCTATACTTCATCCTTTCCTCACTCACTAGGGTTTGAACCCAGGGCTTTCGTACTCAGTTACATTCCTAGGCCATGTATATTAGGATCAGGTCTGACTAAGTTGCCCAGCATGGGCTCCAAATTTTGTTTGTCCTGCCTCAGCCTCCTAAGAAATTGCAGCCACGTATCCCCCACACCCATCGACCTCACACTTCTTATGAATGTAACTCATCCTACTTGTTTGTCTTGACTTCTGTAGCAGAACTAATTTCAAATACTACCTACTTGTTGAATGACTATTACGTGCGAAGCATGGATGGACCCAACAGAATTACTCAGCAGCCTCATAATTAATGGAAAGAAAACAATTCCCATAGTTCCATCAAGTCACTCACTGTGGCACCTGCTGGGAAGACAAGAGGATAGCCACACCCCCAGATTACGGGTGGGCAGCTGGGGAGAGCCACCCAGGGGAAGTGGCAGTTCAGCGGAGGTCTGGGGGGAACACTGCGTTGCCCTGGCTTTCAGATAAATAAACATCAAGGTGTAGTGGAATTTTGGGGGCACAACTCTAGTTTGGGGCGAGATTCAGCCTGTTTTCCACCCAACAGGTTAGGAACACTAACCTGTTCTAGTCCTCCAAAAGCGCAAATGTTATGTTTTACACAACAATAAAAGAAAACACACCTATTGGCAAAAGACGCTGCAGAACAGCATTGAGGCTTATAAATGGTTCTAACCGGGATCAACAGCCTATAATTAGAATTTAACAATCCAAGAGAGGAGTAATATGCGCCCTGCAGGACAGATTGGAGTCTTTTTCTTTAGTCCTGCAGGTTTGGTGGGTAGATTGGCCCCCAACTTGCCTCCTACAATAACTGTCCTACTGAGGTAAACATGTCACAAACAAGAACAATGAGATCACCAATAATATAACACTAATACTATAAACAAAAGAAATGCCACCTTGGGCTCTGGTGGAATGGAAAACACAATGTGGACCAACTAACAGAGTTATTTAAGAAACAAATTACTCACAGCCAACCTTCATAGCTCTCCAAAGGCAATTTCCCAGGCACCTCGGTACAAGGAGAAGCTTTTGCTGAAATGTACTTGTCGTTGCTGGCTTGGACAGTGCCACAGATGAGAGGCCCCAGACAAAGAAGGAAAGGTCCCCACACACCACCTGGTCACTCATTCTCACTGATCTCTTCTTGTTTTCTCCCAGATCGAGACATTCCTAGGGCCATAGGTTACTGTAAATGGAGAATCTCCACACATACCCCACCAGTGACGTTTTCCAGCAGCCCAGGCTTTCTCCAAATGCCAAAGCCCTCTGGTCACAGCCACAGTTCTTTGATAAGGCAATTTTTCTCTATTTCCATGAAGAATAGGTAAATGAATAAAGGATTACTAGTTTTTAGAGATAATTTGGCCCCTCCCTTATTTTATGGATAAGAAATGAGTTCCAGGCTAGAATCCATAACGGGCTTTGCTGCAAGAGAAGAACAACACTTCCCTACACACAAACATAAAAGAGACAGGCTTGGAGACCAGGCAAGACACCCGGCTGCTTTCTTCTGCACAAACTCTCCCACTTCCATGAATCAAGTCATCGGAGCAAAGGACAAGTAGCCAGATCTCCCAACCGACTTCCATGTTGCTTGTCCACAGGGGTGAGGACAAAGAGTTAGGCTACTGTCGAACAATAAGACGGAGGGTTTTGTAACAGGGCAACCAATGTGTGTGATGTGGAGTAGGACCTTGGCACCAACTTAAATTGGCCGGAGAAAAAGGCCTTTGTTGAATCACTGATATCAAGCTCAGTTGTATCCTGAGACCAATGATATCATCATCAAGCCCATCTCTCTCAGTTTCTTGGGATCCTCATAGAAATAAAATAGCTGCCTGACACTGAGCTCGCATCATCTTGGGTTTAAATGCCGAGAGTGCAGAGAACAGAGAACAGAGCACTCAGCTCAGAAGACTCAGTGTTTCTGGTTGGTTGTGTGCTTATGCTTCAACCAATCAGTGTGGCCAGGGGAAAGCAACACTCTGAAGCAGTAAATCACCCATGGAGAAAGTCAAGGGGAAGCCTCTTCTCAGGAAAAATGGAGATATCTGGAAAAAGTCAAGAATGCACAGTAATAAGTGCAGAGGCCACAAAAAATGACACAGGACACTGCCGGGCGTGGTGGCTCATGCCTCTCATCCCAGCACTCGGGAAGCAGAGACAGGAGGATTGCTGAGTCTGAGGCTTGCCTGGGCTACATAGTGAGCTCAGGGCCAGCCTGAACTACAAAGCGAGACCCTGTCTTGAAAAAAAAAAGAAAAAGAAAAAAATAACACAGGACATTACTAAGAGGTCAGACTTTCAGGGCCAGCATGTGGCCCTGCAGTGCCGGGACCCAGGTGGTCATCCAGTTTCCCAGAAGACCCGGCCTCGGCCAGCAGGAAGCACCTCTGCGACATGGCATCTCCTCCATGGTCTCAGATTGTAAGGTCTTCAATTTAATGTCGAAGCTGTCAGTTCTGATGGTTTTAAGTCTACTTCCTATTTCACTGGAGACTTGGGGGTGTTGGAAAGCCTCAGTTTCTCCAACTGTGTAATGGAATAATACGGTGAAAATGAAAAAGGTTGTGCAAATTGGAAAATGCTTGCCGAGGTCTGGTCGTGCTTGGACCGTGGCCCTGTGGGTGTGTTCCCTTCGACGAAGGCCCTGCATGAGAAAAGTGGCCCCATGAACTGGCGGTCCACTGGCAGAGCTGTTAGTGAGTACTCTAGGGGTGCCAGCTGGGGAGCACCTGGAAGTGTGGGTCAGGGGGTGGCTGAGGTCCGACCCAGACTGCTGGTAGGATCATCGCTGACCTTCTAGGGGAAGCCCGTGGGCACCTGTGCCCTGAAGCCGTTCCAGCCCTCTCCAGGGTTAGCGGCCATTACTGAGTGTCCTGCTCCTCTGATGTCCGTCCCGGTCCCTTCCTGTGTACCGAAAGGGTACATCAGGCCACGCAGAGATCTGCTTCCCCAGCAACTGGCTGTCTTCTCTCAAGTCTGGAGCCTACAGTGGCGATCTGTGGCGAACCCACAAACCTGGAAGTCAGGACCGGTTCCCTATGCCTCTCCTTCTAGAGGAGGCATGAAAACCAAAGGCCCGCAGGCTCGAGGAACTTTTATTTTCAACTGGCATCTTCAAACATGTAAACAAAGAAAAAGTTCTCCAGGAGCAAAATATTCCCGAGAAAGGAGGAAAGCAGTTGTGACAGCCGTGCATGGAAACAAGGATAACTACTTAGTGAATTCAACTGTTCCAATGTACCCGTCTGCTGCCTACTTGTCCCCTCCCTGCAAATATAGATTAGCTGTCACAAGGGGGGTCGGGAGTTGCACTTTGGGGTCACCGGGGTCTGAATCATTAAGGCTGAAATGCAGAGGGGCACTCTCCCAGCACCATCCACTACACACTTTTCACAACTTAGGAGCCAAGATAAGTGGGCGTTTCACGCTGATTAGTACCTGGGCAAGAGCAGCGTCCCACCCTCCCGGCTTCCCCAGGGTGCACCTTGCAGATCTAGTCCTCGTGCTCCCTCTGGCGGTGGTTACCAAAAATGGTCCCGGATTTACCTGAGCTTCTCAGGCGCTGAGGCCTCCCAGGCATTCAGTGTGAAGCCAGCGCAGGAAAGATTCCTGCGGCGAGGCGAAGGGCCAGGGTCCTCTCCGCGGTGACTTCCAGGGTAGAATCTAAAACGCCGGAATTCCCCTGACGGCCAGCTCTGCTCCTGGGCACACGTGTCGGGGTCCCTGATTTGTGCAGCGGACCTGAAATCTGCTCTGTGCCTCTGGCCCTCCCTCCCGACCGAACGGCCGCCTGGGGTGCCTTCTCCGCAGCTGCCGCTCACGTGCCCCAGCTCTGATTTGCAGCTCTGGGCCTGGGGGAAGGGCCGGGAGCACCTGGGGTGGTTTGGGGCCGCTATGCGGAGGGAAGGAGCAGCGACCACACCCAAGTGCAGTTGAGCCTCAGGAAAGCTCGCCCCGCAGAGGCTGCGGCTCCAGAAATTCCAGAGGCCCCGACCTTGGCCCCGGGTCCCAGCCTTAGCTGTGGGGCCCTGGGGCTCTGATATCTCCCTGAGCCCAGTTTCTGGATTTGTATAATGACCGAGCTGGACGCGACATTTTCTAAGGATTCTTTTGCTGATCTAATATTCATTTTAATACACACATATTTAACTGGCGGTGGCGTAAGAGGCCTTGGGGTATTTGTTACCACGTTTAGTGAAGGAGACTGGGAATCTACAACTCAGGACTTCTTACAAACTTGTCTGCTCAACAGGGAGCCCATTGTCTGGACACCACTGCCCCCTTGTGGCAGCTAGTCTGTATTTGCAGGAAGGTGACAAGTGTTCAACTGCTTGAGTTACAAAGGGGTTGGATAATGTCTCCAAGTGTCCCTTACAAATCCCCAGAAAGAACACGTGTCTACAACTAGATCGGATGACATGTGTGTTTCCCTCCTGCATTCTTTGTCCTCCCTCTTGAGACAGTTACCTAGCGACCATCATTAAGTGGATTTATAGCCTGATTACCTAAATGTGTTTGCAAATTAACTCAAAATTTGTGAGCATAGGATACTCCTGTGCCAGAATGGGCCCCTTAAAAGGGGACACAATGCTAATTCCTGGTGGAATTTCAACATTCTACTTCTCTGAACACAATCTTTTTGCATTGAGGTAGTTTGCGTAGTATAAAATCAATCACTTGACAGTGAATAACTCAGTGGTGTTCATTAATTCACAATATTATGTAAACCACCACTTTTGCCTTGCTCCAAAACCTTCTCCTCATCCCAGAAGAAAGGCTTGTGCCCATTGTGTGGTTTGTCTTCATTCCCAGTTCTTCCTAGCCCTCAGTAACTACTGATTTGCTTCTTTGTCTCTATGGACTTATTTACTTGGCTACTAAATTAAAATGAAATCATATAATATTTATTCTTTTGTATATGGCTTCCTCCACTTAGTATAAGGCTGTTAAGGTCTATATTTTTTTTTGTAGCATGCATCAGTACTTTATTCCTATTTATGGCTGAATGATATTCCATTGTATTATTTAGCTTTGCACTACTACAGTGAAATGCCAACCAAATTATACGCAGAAGGGGCCGGAGGTTTAGCTCAGTGGTTTCCACCGCCTGCTTCGCAAGCGCAAGGTCCTGAGTTTGATCCCCGGTAACCACATATAATGCTGGGCGTGGAGACATGCCCACCAACCATCAACACCGCATACCACAATGCCGGACGTGGTGGCTCACGCCTGTAATCCCAGCACTCGGGAGGCAGAGGCAGGAGAATTGCTGTGAGTTTGAGGTTCGCCTGGGCTACATAGTGAGCTCAGGGCCAGCCTGAACTACAAAGTGAGACCCTGTCTCAAAAAAAAAAAAAAAGTCACATGGCAAAGGGAGTGGAGGTTTCATTGTACGGGCAGAAACTGCAGAACCGTGACCTCTTATTCTCTGCACCATCTCCACTGACGCCTGCTAGGAGTTATTTAAAATGCTTCATTTACCTTTTCTCTGTCCTATGCACATTTTAGCAGAGTCACGCAGGATCTTGATGTGAAAGTATCTGCAGTGTGGAATGGCTTTGGTGAGAGAATTCCCCAACTCCAGAGCTGGGCAGCCAGACAGCCAGTCTGTAGGGAATCCCGGGGGAGGGGGGGCTGGGCTCCTGCTCTGAGGAGACCTCTGTGCCCTGGCAACCTCAGCCTCTTAAGAAGTGTGAATTAGTAGGCGGCATAAATTATGCAACTCAAGGAAAAGATTCAGAAATTGATGACTGGCTGGAAAAATTGCCAGCAGGGTGAATTTGAACCTCGGCTCACTTCTCCACCACGGCCAGACGTCTCCACCTAACGTTAAAACATTCCAAGTCAGACACTGGGACAGGATGAATCTGAGCTGGGCAGAGACTGCACCGTGGAGTTGCATTTCCTTCCGCAGTGAGACTACCTGACACAGGAGCCTCGTCTGCAGGGTCAGAGGAAAGAGCTCTCGGTGAGTCTTGCCGGAGGGAGGCCTCTCTGTGTAATCTTAGTGCTGTCCAAGGACCTAACCTCTGCGAGGAAGGTCTCTACTCAAACTCACCTGCGTCTACAAACCATTCTGAAAGCTTTCTGCCTCTGGACAGCGACTTTCAGAACAAAACTTTGAAGGAAACACTCCTGGAACACCGCGTGCCTGCTTCAGAGTTCTGCTCCTCTGTGGCACCCCGGGCCCGGTCACTCCAGCTGCCTTGGTTCCTGCCAGCTTTCTGCCTCTTCTCCTCACACCTGCATTGTGGTTTGGATGAGAGATGCCCCCCCAGAGGCGGGTGTGGGATTGAACACCTGCCATCCCAGCAGGAAGGGGCTGCAGCAGGAAGAGGGACAGTTTCAACAGCCTGAGGAATTCAGCAAATCAGTGAGAACCTGTCTCACACTAAAAATGGACAGGGGTATAGCTGAATGTGAAGGTCCTAGGTTCGATTCCTAGCACACAAAAACCGAACCCCAAGGCTCCTGTAGGCAGAGGTGCTGTGCTCAGAGGTGACCGGGTCAGGGGATGGCTGTAACCATCGGTGGGAACCTCCCAGCGCCGCCCAGGCGTGGGCCCTGGGACCCCTGAGTGCTGTTCGCCGCATACCCTTAGTTTCCCCCTCACTCGGGGAGCGTGGGCCCTGTAGCCTGCTGACCGCTGTTTAAAACCCAAGCCTTCCGGTGGGGGAGGTGGACAGGCAAGTCTGATCGCTGTGACTCCGTCATGATGGGTGGCCGGACCGGCTCTGAGGTCAGTGATTCTTTCTTTTATTGTGTTCACTCTCCACTCAAACTCCTTTAGAGCTGGTTTTTTAAAAACGAGTTTCACTCTTTTGGGGCCATTACAGGCTTGTGGTAAGGCTCTGCAGAAAATTCGTTCACTTTCACTCTTTTCTCCAACCGTCCCCACTATCAGCACTCCACGCCTGAGGTCAAAGGTGACAAAGAACCTACAGGGACACGTCACTGTCACTCAAAGTTCACAGTGTAACTTAGGGTCATTCTTGGTGCTGCAGAGTCCACGAGTTTGAATAGATGTGCACTGGTCTGTGCCCATGATTATGGTGCCAGTGTAACAGGTTATAAAATCGTAAAGTCTTTAAACAAAAGATTGCCTTAGTCGAATGTTACCAGGATTAATAGCCCTTCCTTATACCCTTTATTCTGTAAAACTGTTTTTTTTTTTTTTTTTTTTTGAGACAGGGTCTTGCTTTGTAGTTCAGGCTGACCCTGAGCTCACTATGTAGCCCAGGCAAACCTCGAACTCAGCAATCCTCCTGCCTCTGCCTCCCGAGTGCTGGGATGACAGACGTGAGCCACCACGCCTGGCACTGTGGTATGTGGGACTGATTGCTCATGTTATTGTTGTATGTGGTTACTGGGGATTGAACCAGGGACAGTGCGCTTGCTAGGCAGGCACTGGAACCATGAACTAAATCTCTGGCCCTGTAAAACTGTTTTATCTTGTAAAGCTTTGTTTCCCTGGTTGCCTTTATTTTGCTAATAACGTTAAGTCAACCTTCCCTTGTAGCCTGCTTTCTGCTTTATTGCCACATATAACACCTGCCTGATTCCAAATGGTGACCTTCTGCCCCTTTCTCTCCTCTGTAAATCTTCTCACTAAAATGTTCACTTTCCCCAGCTTCAAAAGTAACCTACTTAAGGCCGGGGATTTAGCTTAGTGGTTCCGACGTCTGCCTTGCAAACCCAAGGTCCACAGTGCTGGGTGTGGTGGCTCATGCCTTTAATCCCAACACTCAGGAAACAGAGGCAGGAGGATTGCTGAGCTCGAGGCTTGCCTGGGCTCCATAGTGAGCTCAGGGCCAGCCTGAACTACAAAGCGAGACCCTGTCTCAAAAAAAAAAAAAAAAAAAGAACAAAACAAAACAAAAACCTGCTTATAACACTAGTAACCAGCTAAGCCCGATAAAGTCCAACTAGCCCACTTGCAGATGTGCAAGTGAAAGGTGTGTTCTCAAACCCAATTGTCACACCTCCCTGTTATCTATAAAACTGGCTGACAAACTAAAATGTTCAGTCAGTCAATCTAAGAGAATCAATCAGTTGTTTCCCTCACAACTGATTCTTTCCTAACAAATAAAGTTCTTCTTTATCCCAAATCCTGAGTCTCTCAAGTACGTTCAAGTTCCCTTTGCCACTGCAATACAAGATGGTTTTATTAAAAATCCTCTATGTCCTGCCTATTTATCCCTCCCTCCCCAAGGTAACCCTGGAAACCACTGATCTTTTTATTGTCTGAGTAGTTTCCTCTTCCCGGATGTTGTACAGGTGCAGTGGTACAGGGGGTAACTGACTTTTTTCACTTGGCCACGGTCTTTTTATGACTTCCTAGTTCTCTCTTAATGATTCCATTGTTGGGATGTACAATAGTTTTTTCATCCATTCACCTGAGGAAAGACATTTTGGCTGCTTCCAACTTCTGAGAACTTTGAATAAAGTTGTATAAACATCTGTTGGCAGAGTACAGTGGTGCATGCCTATAACCTCAGCACTCTGGGAGGCTGAGGCAGGAAGATCACAAATCTGAGTCCTGCCTAGGCAACTTAATGGTTTAGTGAGGCCCTTCTCTCAAAAATAAAAACTTTAAAATAGGCTGGAGATAAAAGGGGAACAGTTCAATATCTAGTACTGAGAAGAATTCTGCATGTAGGTCTTTTGTATGGACACGTTTTTAACTCATTTGAGTAAACACAGAATATGTTTGTTGGATTGTACAGTGAGAGTGTAACGTATGAGAGAGGTTTGTATGCTGTGCTATGCTAAGCCACACTGTGGTGTCGGGGTGGACAAAAACCTTACTGGAAGAGGCATGCCCAGACTGTCACACCCTTGATTCTGAGAATATTAGGAACTTCTCTTACTTATATATATATATATATATATTTTTTTTTTTTTTTGAGACAGGGTCTCGCTTTGTAGTTCAGGCTGGCCCTGAGCTCACTATGTAGCCCAGGCAAGCCTCAAACTCAGCAATCCTCCTGTCTCTGCCTCCCGAGTGCTGGGATGACAGGCGTGAGCCACCACGCCCAGCACTGTGGTATGTGGTATTGATTGCTGGTGGGCGTGAGTCTCCACGCCCAGCATTGTATGTGGTTTTTGGGGATCAAACTCAGGACCTTGTACTTGCAAGGCAGGTGCTAGAACCACTGAGCTAGCCCTCCGGCCCTTACTTTACTTATATTGTCTGGCATCTAGTATGCATTCAATATATGGTAGCTATGGCAAGTACCAATAATAGCAGTATGTTGTTTATTTCTGACCTACATTATTTTAATTGGTTATGGCTCTCAAGCTATCCACAAAGTTCTCCTTTAAATCAGGTCATGACAGAGCCCATCTTCAGTGTTTCTGAGGACAATTTGAGACAGCTCTGCCAACAAACATCTAATGAGTGCTGGTTGCTGTACTGGCAAAATTAATTCATGGACAGTGATTCATTTGAACCAGAGCTGTGCTATGTCCATGTGAGGCAAGTCACATGGTCACATCCAGCTGCAAGAAAGGCTGGGAAATATAGTTTTAAACTACATTAAGTCATGTCCCTACCCAAACTTCTATTATCAGGGAAGAGCCATTAAAAGAATGTGGTCAGGTGAATAGATTCAAGCAAATAGGATTTGATGAATAGTAATTACCATTTCTGGATCCTGACTTTCAAAGCAAAGACACACATCATTCTCTTCTTTGCTTTTTCCTACTTGATTGTTGGGGGTGACAGATCACAACAGTAGAGCGTCTGATTTGGCCCTCAAGTTCAAATCGGTTTCAAATCAAACTTTGTTTGATGTCTCTTTCTGGCGTATATGGAAAGGGTGGGTCCCTCTAGAACCCAGAGTTCTAGAATAATAAGAAAACTATCATTACAAGAACAGCAATGGCAACTTTTGAGCTTATACAGGGACTTAACATTCCTAAAGCCCTTTAGATTTTCCTCATTCTGCCCACGGGAAGACTAACTGTGGGCTGTAAGAAATCACAACTGAACTAATATTTACCAGAGCCTGTTGCTGTTCTCCAAAACGTCTTCCAGAAGGGTTCAGTGTGTCGAAGGCTTGGTTGCTTTTGGGCTTTAGGGAAATGGTTGGATCATTATAACCTTAACTATATTGGTGGATTCATCTCGGATGAAATCTTAATTTGATGCCATTATTGGAAAGTGACGAGAACAGAATGTGGAGCCCCGTCAGTGAGAGTAGATCATGGGTGGATGACCGTATCTAACCCCTAACCCCAACTTCCCTGGCACATCCCCTTTCTCTCTCTTTGCTTCCTGTTTGTCATGAGGTGAATACCTTTCCTATGCTTTTTTTCTACCATAGTGCGTCTGCCTTACCACAAGCCTACAAGTAGTGAAGTTAGAGGACCACGGACTAAAACCTTTGAAGTTGTGCTCTAAAATAAATCTCTCCTCCTTTCAGTTGATTTATGAGAAGTATTTTGTCACAGTACTGGAAAGCTGACTAATGCAGGGCACTTGCCGAAGGGTCAGAGTCATGCGCCTTGAGTTCAAATCAGTTTCAAATCAAACTTTGTTTGATGTCTCTTTCTGGCGTATATGGAAAGGGTGGGTCTCTCTAGAACCCAGAGTTCTAGAATAATAAGAAAACTATCATTACAAGAACAGCAATGGCAACTTTTGAGCTTATACAGGGACTTAACATTCCCAAAGCCCTTTAGATTTTCCTCATTCTGCCCACGGGAAGACTAACTGTGGGCAGGAACTGCAGCAGCAGTTTCAGGATGCCTGGTCTGCCTTGGGGGGTATGGCCAGTGCTGCCCTCAAAATCAGTTTGTTCTTTCTTCCTGGGGAATGGACACCTGCTACAGGCTGCATTTTCCACTTGACTTTGCAGGTGGGTGTGGTGGTGACAAAATTCTCGCCAACTGAATGTGAGCAGAAGGGATGGGTGAAATTTCCACTTTATTAGCTTAAAAGAAATTGATTTCCACCGGGCGAGGTGGCTCACGCCTGTCATCCCAGCACTTGGGAGGCCAAGACAGGCAGATTGCTGAGTTCGAGGCTTGCCTGGGCTACATAGTGAGCTCAGAGCCAGCCTGAACTACAAAGCGAGACCCTGTCTCAAAAGAAAAAAAATTGATTTCCCTCTGTTCATTTCCCTTGAACTAGCACAGAGATACACCTAACACTCCAGTTTTAACTCTACAGAGGAGGACAATGTCCATGGATATTGTTCTCATGGTAAGATGCACTTTAGAATCACCTGAAGGGCTTCGTGAGATGCTGGGTCTCACCTCTGAAGTTTCTTATTCAGTAGGTCTGCAGTGGGCCCCAACGTTGAGCAGGTTCACAGCCAGTATTCATTCTACTGGCCCAGGGACAATGCTTGGAGCACTGCTGCCCTTGGATGTTGTGGAGCACAGACAGACAGACAGACAGGCAGACAGACAGATCCTGGGCACCTGAAGCCCCAACAGAGCAGAGAGACCCACCAGCAGGGATGTCTTCCTTCTGGACTGTCACCCTGAGACCAGCCAACTTCCTTTTCTGTCAAGTCACTTGCAATGGCCCATTTTATATGTCAATTTAATGGGGCCACAAGATGCCCAAAAAACTTCTGCCACGCCCAGCTACATTTTATTTTGTTTTAATTTGGGGGGCGTGTTTTAGATCTAAACCATAAAAAAAGGAAGATTATTTCTGACCTTGTAGACCACAGGATCTGTCCACTGTCCCTGAGGCTGTCGGTGGACACCCTTTGGAGACAGTTACCCTTTGGAGTCCGCATGTGTTGGATAGCCACCCTCTCTCTGCCAGCCTTCTTGTAGTAAGACATTTTTTCTTCAGTCCCACACTTTCCCCTGACTTCACTAAGCCTGTAGTTCATAAATATAAAGTTGGCTATACAAATTGATTGTGACACAGCGATTTCACTCTAGGAACCTGTGCCATGTTAAAATGTAGGCGTGTAATTGGCTTCTCATTTTTAAAAGAATCAGTGAATTACTTGCGATCAAGCAGCCCACTCCCTAGGTCTATCCTCTTCCAAGAGACATAAAAGAGGGGAGGATGGAGCTTTAATAGTCTCTTTCCTGTTACTAGGATAAAAAAAATGTGACACTTCAGTTTAAGACAGGTTTATTTCGGGTCATGTTTCAGAGGACTCAGTCTATGGCTGGCTGCAAGGCAGAAACGGCACAACAGAGCAAAGCTGTTCAACCCATGGCAGCCAGAAGCACAGAGAAAAGGAGGGAATGGGGCCAAGAATCAACTCTTGCAGGTCACACCCTGGTGACCTACCTTCAACCAGGCCCCATCTCCCAGCAAACAGCACGTTCATGAACTCATCAGTGGGCGAATCACCTACGCCAATCACTATAGTGCCCCCTTGGTCCAACCACCTTCCTAACGCAGGAGATTCTCGGGGGACATTTTATTTTATTTTATTTTATTTTTTTTTTTTTTGAGACAGAGTCTTGCTTTGTAGTTCAGGCTGGCCCTGAGCTCACTATGGTGCCCAGGCAAGCCACCGCGAACTCAGCAATCCTCCTGCCTCTGCCTCTTGAGTGCTGGGATTACAGGTGTGAGCCACCACGCCCAGCTACATTTTATTTTGTTTTAATTTGGGGGGGGCGTGTTTTAGATCTAAACCATAAGAAAAGGAAGGACAAGAAGGGTAGAACTCAGCTGTCCTGTGTCTCCAGCGTGGCCAGCAGCAGGAGAGGGCTCACACCAGTTGGGGATGCGGATGGGGACCTTCTGCGTCTTCCTGTCTTACTCCCTGTAACGAAACGCCACAGGCTGGGTAGTTTATAAACCAGAAATTTGTTTCTCACGGTTCTGCAGGCCTGGAAGTCCAGGATGAAGGTGTCAGCAGGTTCAGGGCCCAGGGTAGGCCTGTCTCTCACGGCTGCATCCTCACCAGGGGAGGACTGTGCTCTGACCCTGTATGGTAATATCCCTAACCCCAAACATGAGGGTTCTGGCTTCTTGATTTAAAAACTCTTCATGACTCCACCTCTTACTCCTCTCATTTTGGGGCTTAGGTTTCCTCATGTGTGAGTTTTCAGAGGACATCTACACAGATCAGAAACGTTCATTTTTGGCGATCGGAATAATACTACCCGTTTTCCCACTGTCTGCCCAGGCCCCATCTGCACGTTGCGATCCTGGGTAGTCAGCCAAGCCGGCTGTGAGCTACCAAAGGAAAAAGCTGCGAGTGGTCCCCCTCGAGGACCTGGAAAGTGTGGCGCCAGCCAGTCGATGCTGCTGTTCCGCCCTCAGCGGCCCCAGGTTCTGCTTCCGGGGCGTCCGCGAGCTGATCGCCTTGTGCGTCCACCGGGTGCAACAGCTCGTGCGGCCCCTCCCTTGTGCCTCCCGAGGCACAGCGTGTTTGTGTCCACCTGGTGTCCACCTGTCCGTGCCTGTAGACGCACGAGCCCGTGTGTCTGCGTCACGTCGTTCCACGGGACAGGGCAGAGCTTTAGAGCCCTGGAGCCGCGGGTCCGCTCTAGCTGAGGGTGGGGGCCGACAGGAGGGCGGCTCGCTGGAGCCTTGACTGGGAAAGTCCTGCTGCTTTTCACGCCCAGCCCAGTGCGATGCAGCCACACCCCTCCGTCCTCTTGCGTCCCCGGGTGTCCGGTTCCGGGGGGCTGGCAGCCCTGGACCCCAAGCGGAGCGCATCTGAAAGCCCAGCGAGGGGTTCATCGCAATACACCTGGCGCCTCTGCCCGAAAATCCTAGGATCTTGCCAGGGAAAATCCGTGCCTGTGGCAGGCGCTGTCCGCGCGCTGTGCCCTGTCCACTGCGGTACGGAGCGTCCGCCCGGTCTTGGAAGTGCACCTCGGGCCGCGCAGAGCCTCTCTGCCCCCCGGAGCGGAGGACGAGGGAGCCATCTAGGAACGTCTGCCGGAGGCCCTTGGAAACCGCGGGGCGGCGCTGCGCGGCTGCCGCTGCTACTGCGCTCCCAGGAGACAGGTGGCGAGGCCGGCGGAGGGAGGACGGTCCCGGCTGAACACCGAGAACAGGGCTTGGCGCCGAGAGGCGGAAACCGCGGCGTGAGGAGGGAAAGGCCAAAAGCACAAAGCAGTAACCACGCGCCCTCCTGAAGCCCCCGCTGGGCAGCTCTGGAGCTGGCCGGTGGATCAATATCAATTTGGGGCGATAGCAGGGGCGCCATCGGAGTAATTCCGATGAGCCGATTCCGGCTGCTTCCTCCCTCCTTGGGGAAGGGAATATTCTCCGCTCAGCGCTGGAGCCCCGCCAGCCCCAGCCACTCCCACCCCCCTGCTGCCCGGCCTGGAGGCTCCGGCCGCCTCCCCTGCGCCTCCTGTCCGCCCTGCCCGTGCTCTGGGAGATGGAGCCTGCGGGGCCGCCTGGGTCCAGCGGCCGCTGTCCTGTGGCCGTGGGGAAGCTCGTGCCCGGCCTCTGCTTCCTCGGCTGCCTGGCGGCCTACGCGCTGCTGGGGGCTGCAGTCTTCTCTGCCATCGAGGGCGGCCAAGACCAGGGCATAGAGGAGAATCCCGAGCTCCAGAAGTTCCTGAGCGAGCTGTGCAGAATCCTGAACTGCTCCAAGACAGGTGGGTGTTCCGAGAGTACGGCGGGGGGAGACCTTAGGAAAGTGACTTTTCTGTGAACCTCCGTTTTTTCCTCTGGCAAATGGGGAGATTTGTTGGCCTCTCAAGAGTGCTGTGGAGAACACAGTAAGAGCATGAAGCATGGGATACTCAGAAAGGTCGGCTCCCAGCCCTACCCAGCCTCCCAGGCAGGCTCTGGGGGAAGCAGAAGGCTGGAGATTTGGTGGGCGGGCTGAATGCAGGAGATGGGGCCCAGCGGCTCCCAGGCTGCTCCTCAGAAGGTGGGGATGACCTGATCCAAGATTTATTTTGCTGACTAGAACTGTTTTCTTCTTTGTTGAGACAGGAGGCCTCACTTTGTAGTTCAGGCTGGCCCAGAACTCACTAAATAGCCCAGGCAGCCTGGAACTCACAGCAATCCTCCTGCCTCTGCCTCTCGAATGCTGCGATTATAGGCATGAGCCACCATGCCTCATATTACTGTAGGTGGTTATTGGGGATCAAACTCCAGACCTTGCGCTTGCCAGGCAGACTGCTGGATCCACTGAGCTAAATCCTCGGCCCTGCAGAGTAGAATTTAAGGAATAATCCAAACTGGGTGTGGACCCCTGGGGTGAGGGAGCAGACCTCCCTAACTAGGTAATGGTGGTTGTGGGGTGTGTGTGTGTGTGTGTGTGTGTGTGTGAAGGACTTAGGGGCAGGGCCTGGTGCTGGCATCGTCAGAAGTTTTTCCCTTGGTCCCTGAAGTGGCCAGGCCCAGCTGCCTCCTCACTCTCCTCCCAGTCCCGGCCTCATCTGGAGCGGATTCTTCTAGCTGAGGCCGCCTCGGGTGGGTTCAGGGAGGCTGTGTCTCCCTCCTCTTGCCCGACACGACACCTGGGAGGTGGCAGAGCCCCTGTGAGGAGCTTGACCGGAAGCAAGTTCAAAGCTTTTCAACCCAGCGCACACTTCAGACTACCCAGGGGGTTTGTCTAAAATACACCTTCCTGGGCCCCTCCTGGACCTTCTCTGTCAAGGTGTCAGTGGTGAAAGGTCTCAGTGTACAAGAGGGTACGAGAACACAGAGCTAGCCCAACTCCATTTTGTGCTGACTTTCATGGAAGAGTAACATGATTCCTAAGTACTAGTTAAATGTAGTCCCTGGGCCAAACCCTTTCCACACAGTGTCCCATTTAAGCCTCCTAAAAACACTTTCTGTCAGATATAAATTGTCTTTCTTTTTTAGTTTTGGAAACTGAGGCACAAGGAGGCAAATCAATTTGTCCAAATTCACAAACTAGAAAAATAGAGCCAGGGATTCAGCCCCATGTGTGTGGATTTCAGTCTTTTGCTACCATGTCACGGCTCACAGACAGGGAAACTGAGGCTGGAAGAGCAGCAGATTGTCCGTGGTTACAGGAACTAGCCAGGTGCAAAGCTGAGCCTAGAATGAACCCCCAGCTGGCCAGACTAAAGGAATGGCGACTTCCCTGTGTGCCAGGCATGGGGGCATCTTTTCCCGACAGCTTTTCCAGGGTCTGGCTGGCAGCGTCTGGGGTAGCCAAGCCCAATGGCTGCCCAGGCCAACAGAACCACTTGGGGCCTCTCTGGAAAACCAGGGCTCGCAGCTCCGCCCTCTCTCAGCGGGGGTCCAGCTCTGGAAGCCACAGCTTCCCAGCCTGGAGGAGGCAGCCAGAGGGGCCTGAGCTAGGAACCTGGTATGATCCGCATCCATTTTACGGCTTTCTTTTCTTTTCTTTTCTTTTCTTTTTTTCTTTTTTTGAGACAGGGTCTCGTTTTGTAGTCCAGGCCGGCCCTGAGCTCACTATGTAGCCCAGGCAAGCCTCGAACTCAGCCATCCTCCTGCCTCTGCCTCCCGAGTGCTGGGATTACAGGCGTGAGCCACCACGCCTGGCACTGTGGTGTGCGGTATTGATGGCTGGTGGGCATGAGTCTCCACGCCCAGCATTGTATGTGGTTTCCGGGGATTGAACTCAGGACCTTGCGCTTGCGAGGCAGGCGCCGGAACCACTGAGCTAACCCTCCAGCCCACGGCTTTCTTTTCTAAAAGCCATTTTGCTTCCTGTTCCTAGGAGTCCCATGAGAGAGACAGAGCAGAAGTTTGTGTCCCCCTCTGGCCAGGGAAAGAAGCAGAAGTCCTCAGAGTGCAGCAGTTCTGGGCTGAGCTCAGGGCCTCAGGGCGACCGGCGGGGCTGTGGGTCAGGGGTTACCCAGCCTCCCCTCTGCACGGGGAACAGTGACCAGAACGGAGATGCAGAGACAAAGTTTTGAATGTTGGTGTTGAGGAGGCCCCGTGAGTGGGGAGGGTGACCCCATCCTCGGCCCAGACAGAACTGTCGCGACAGACAGACTGCCTCACCCCGGCCTCCTTCTCCAGCTTGGGAAGGCGAGAAACTGGAGGTGCTGAAGCTTCTCCAGAAGGTGAACCCCGAGTGGCGGCTCCAGACTGCGGCAGAAGAGTGGAACTTCCTCAGCGCTCTCTTCTTCTGCTGCACCGTGTTCAGCACGGTGGGTAAGTGCAGGGCGGGTCTCCCAGCGTGGCCCC
Source organism: Thryonomys swinderianus (assembly GCA_004025085.1). Lineage (NCBI taxonomy): Eukaryota > Metazoa > Chordata > Mammalia > Rodentia > Thryonomyidae > Thryonomys > Thryonomys swinderianus. The sequence continues at coordinate 42,161 of PVIC010001950.1, forward strand.
CACAGCCTGGCCGGAAGCGGGACTGGGCAGGGCAGGGCAGGGAGTCTGCGCAGGGTGCTCGGATACTCAACCCATTAAATACAAGGAAGGATCGCTTGGGATTGCCCACCCTGTGCCAGGCCTCCGGGTACAGCGGGCACTGCTCTCGGCACAGGGGTCAGAGCAGCGAGCACAGCAGGGCTGCCCAGACCTATCCCTACCTTTGAGCAAGTCCTTCCTCAAGGGCGGAGGCCCAGTGAACTGGGGGCCTGGGTGTTGGCCTTTGTCCCCCCGGCTCCTGAGTGGTTTTTGAATAAAGCATAGGAAACAGAGCTCAGAGGCTCCTGGGCAAGGCACAAGTGTTCAGGGCAACCAGTGTGGTTTGTGTGTGAGCGGGAGGCGCTGGGGGTCCTGTGAGCAGAGTGGGGGTAGCTGCGTGAGGGCGGGGTCCCAGCAGTAAAAACACTTCAAGGCCGTGGGGGCGAGTGGCCGGGGTGGGCATGCGGGTATGAAAGGTGTACTCTGGGCCGTGACAGCACAAGCCCCGTGTCCTCTTGGGCTGGTTAGTTCTCTGTGGAGGGGTGGCCCATCACTGTAGGAAGCTGAGCCGCCTCTCAGGCCTCCGTGTGACATACGCAGGAGTCCTTCCCCCCATTCCCTTACCCCTGCAGAGCCAGAAATGTCTCCTGACGCTTCCAGCTTCGCCGGATTCAGACAAAGGTCCCAGAAATGGTTGTGAAGTGCTTCCGGGGCCGCAGCCTCCACATCTCCAAGGAATTTGCTAGGAATGCAGATTGCAGGCCCCTTTCCAGACGGCCCAGGCCGGCTGGGCTAGAAGCTACGTGTGGGCCACCGCGGCCTGTATTTCATCTCATCACATGAATGTGATGCAAGCTAACACCTGAGAAGGTGCCAACCCAGTGCCCGGGTTCTCAGCCCAGGCTGCGGAGCAGCACGCTGTTAGGTCTTTGAAGAGTTACATGACTGGATCCTGGCCCAGACTGATCCAGCCAGGACTGAGGGAACACACCCAGGCATCAGCATTTTTCGGAGCCCCCCAGGTGACGCTGGTGGGAGTCTAGGCTCAGAATCAGTGCTCTAATGGAACCCGCATTAGCTTGGTTTAAATCTCAAGGAAACAAAACTACTTTCCATTGCCCTAGTGAATTACAACATTAAACCGCTGATAATGACCCCGGAACAGGGTGCTGCGCATGTGCCGATCAATCCTGGTGCTTAAAGATTGGACCCTCTGATGGTCCTGCCCTGCATCTTGGGGTCACCTGAAATGCACCTGGCCTCGGTGCTAAGACAGGGAACCCTGCCAGGAAGCGGGGAGGGGGCCCTGCATTCCCTGTAGGGTCAGCCCCCTGGAGCAGAACGGAAATGCCTGACCGTGAAGTGGTCCCAGGCTAAGTGCAGAGGCTGATTGTATTGGGATGTGCAGATGCCTTCCTTACAGGGAGCGACGTGGCTCGGCACTGCACTTCAGCCTTCAGTAAATTGGTTAGTCCGTTCCCTTAAGAAGAGCTGTGTGTTCTTGGAGACTTGCTTCTTGCTTCTCACTTCTCGGCCATGTTCTGGAACGCGGCTCGTAAACATATTCGATGGTGGCCGTGAGGCTCTCGGTCTGAACTCACCAAATCCCCGAGTGTCAAGAGGATTCTTGGGTCGGGCCTGCGTAGGCCAGGTTCAGGCAGAGGGTGCAGACCCTTGTCAACTGTGGGATCACCAGATTTCTCTGATCCTTGTCCATTAAATGTAGGTGACAGTGGAGATTGCCAGCATCAGGGGCTTGGCTGTGTGGGGAATTTTGACTTTAAAAGGTACATTATAAATCCCACAATAAGTGTGAGATATTTTGTGGGGAGCAGTGATGCATGCTTCAATCCCAGTACCCTGAGAGGCTGAGGCAGAAGGATCACAGGTTCAAACATAGCCTGAGCACCTTGGAGACCTGGTGAGATGCTGTCCCGAAATAAAAATTTATAAGAATTTTAAATTTTAGGGCCAGAGATTTAGCTCAGTGGTTCCGGTGCCTGCCTAGCAAGCACAAAGTCCCTGGTCTGATCCTGGTAACCACATACAACAATACCGGGCGTGGTAGCTCACACCTATAATTCCAGTACTCAGAGATAGGAGGGTTGCTGAGTTGGAGGCTTGCCTGGGCTACATAGTGAGCTCAGGTTCAGCCTGGACTACAAAGTGAGACCCTGTCTCAAAAAAAAAAATTAAATCACTTAGAACAATGCCTTGGGTCAAATTTAATAGGGGAAAAAAGTGAAAGTGGGGGAGAAAAGGAAGAAAAGAAAGAAAAGAAGCATTTGTCACAGGGAGCAGTAGTCCCAGAGAAGGCTGGCACCTGGCCAGCCTAGGAATTGTCTTCAAATTACTTTACATAATTGGGCTGCGTTTTCTGAATTAGTTATCCTTTATGGCATCAAAAATTAAACGCAGGCACAAAACACGAAGGCTTCTTCCTCTGCGTGGTGGAGTCATCAGAGCTTTCCCACTTGCATTCTCAGTAGGCAGAGGGTGGGGCATGGCACGGACGGAAGGAGGTGGAGATGCCAGGCCAGCTCCTCCTTTGCGTGCTCAGCAGATCTCCCATCCCTGAGAATGCCCCTGAGGTTGAGAGCACCAGCATGGGCCTGAACGGCCCCATGGGTTGAAGTATGGATTGGTGGTAAGGCATGTGCTTAGCATTCATTAAGCCCAAGACTCCATCTCTAGCCCCCCAAAATGAATAAATGCATTGTTCATTTTAAAGTGTTCACCACTCCTGTGGCATTAGGTCTGCCGGGGAAAAAGGATGGTGTGACAGTTAGCTGTTGAGTCAGCTTGAGTAAGAAATGCCCAACTGAGAGCTTCGTGTGGTTCCAAGTGTGGGCAATGGACTTACTGAGGAAGCCTCAGGTGTGGGTTGCACCAACCAATGGGCTTAGAGCCTAGATGGAATAAAAAGGAAAAGAAGGAAATACTGCTGCCTGCCTGCCTGCCATGCCACGGACTGTTTCTCCTCTGCAATGTCCTTGTGTCATGTTACTCTGCCTTGGAGCCAGCCGACTATGGAGTAAAAGCTCTATAAACCACAAGCCAAAGTAAATCTTTCTTCTTTTAACTTGTGAGTGTTGGGTATTTTGTCTCAGCAACCAGAGAAGTAACTAAGATGGGAATGACTCCAGCTTATCTTTAGAATGAGGAGCAACTTCTACCCAGAAGTTTGACTCGAGATGCTCTTGGAAGGGGACAAACATGTTTTGGGGTGAAATGGTTGCCTCTCATCCTGCTGAAGCTGTTTCTGAGTGTCCACTTCAAGATGAACATTTTATTTATTCATGTTTTGGTGCTAGAGATTGAATCTGGGGCTTTATGAATGCTAAGCTCATGCTTCACCACCAATCCATAGTCCACCTCACGATGAGTGTTTTTAAACATGTTATGTACAGTGTCATAACAGAAGCAATAGCAGGAATGTCTTTAAAACCTTTGAAGGGATTGGGAAATTGACAAAACTTTAGGGTCTGTCTTCTTTTTCAGGTTATGGCAACATGTTTCCTACCACGAAGCTTGGCAGGTACCTGTGCATGCTGTACGCCCTCTTTGGCATCCCTCTGATGTTCTTGGTCCTCACGGACATAGGGGACATCCTGGCAACTGTTCTATCCAAGTCTTACGGCGGGCTCCGGACAGCACTGCCTCTCTCCCTCCATCCTCCCTCCAAGTGGTGCTCCCTCCTGGCCTGCAGAAGACAGTCCAAGTCCAGGCCCGCAGACGAAGCCATCCCTCAGGTTGTCATAGACAACAGAGAGGTCCCCGGTCCTAATGCCGGCAAGGGTCCTTCCGTCCCCAGCTCCAACACAGAGCTGTTTGAGAGATTCATCACCAGACAGCAAGAGAACTTGCTCCAACTGCCCCCGTGTACCATGGAGAAGAGCAGCTCGTGTCCTGAGCTGAGGCTGGAAAGACTCTCCTACTCCATCATCAGCAACCTGGACGAGGTGGGGCAGGAAGTGGAGAGGCTGGACATCCCCCTCCCTGTCATTGCCCTGGTGATCTTTGCCTACATTTCCTGTGCAGCTGCCATTTTGCCCTGCTGGGAGAAAGAGATGGACTTTGAGAAGGCCTTCTATTTCTGTTTTGTCACGCTGACCACCATCGGGTTCGGGGACGTTAAGTTAGATCACCCTCACTTCTTCTTGTTCTTCTCCATTTATATCATCATCGGAATGGAGATTGTGTGTATTGCTTTCAAACTGATGCAAAACAGGATCATCGGCATCTACAAAGATCTCATGCTGTTCTTTGCCAAAGGGAAGTTTCACCACCTTGTTAAGAAGTGAGGGCTCCATAGCTCTGCAGCAACAGACGGGCTGAGCTGGTTTTCTCACCTCGTCTTTGGGGTAATGTGGTTATAACCGATGGCACTGAAACCTGTTGCCCGGGACTTTGAAGCTTGAGGATTCCTAAATGACACTGAGCTCCATCTAGAGGCCCTGTTGAAATCTGCCCAATGTGCTTTGAATCAGGGTCTGCAGGGAAAGTTACAGCCATGATCCAATACCTAATTAATTTTCCTGTCTGTGTTTATTTTTAAGTGGGGTACTAGGGTTTTACCCAGGTAGGACCTTCACACTGATCTATATATATCCCGGCCCTTTTTTATTTTGTATTTTGACATCGGGTCTTGCTAAATTGTTAAACTGCTCAGGCTGTGTTTGAATGTTTAATCCTTCTAACTTAGCTTCTTAGTGCTGAGATTTGAGGCAAGCATCACCATCACTGCACCCAGCTTTTTTTTCCCCCATCTAAAAAAATCACCATTTTATGCAGTAAAAAAAGAAATCAGATGAAAAATCTGATGATGTCCCTGGGTTTTTGTGACGTAAGCAAAAAAATTACCTTTTGTCCTGACACCCAAAGTTAAAGAAGGAAAGGTTTATTTTAGCTCACAGTCTGTAGAGGTTTTAATCCATAGTGTCTGACTGCAAGGCAGGGTGGCGTGGCAGAGGGGATCCCAGAGGAGACACAGTCCATGGCATGGCATGGCAGGCAGCAGGCAGTGAGCCTTTCTTTCCCTTTTATCCCACCCAAGGTACAAGCGTTTGGGTCTGGCCCTTCCTGAGACGGGTGCCCAGAGAACTCAACAGACCTCAGATCTTTGTCTCAGAGTCACTCCCAAGGCCCCAGCCAGGAACAGGACATTTCCGGTAGCAAGGGGTGTGTAGCTGCTTGCATGGCTGCCAGAGAATACGTGTTGCTAACCACTGCCCTCACTGTTACCGGAAGTGTCTTCGGAGCACCTCTTGCAAAAGCAACCTGGGTCCGTTATTAGCAAGATTAGTCTTGAGCCGGAGATTTAGCTCAGTGTTTCTGGTGCCTGCCTAGCAAGTGCACAGTTCCTGTTTAGATCCCTGGTAATCACATACAACAATACCAGGCGTGGTGGCTCACGCCCACTAGTAACCAATACCACACACCAAAATGCTCGGCGTGGTGGCTCATGCCTGTAATCCCAGCACTCAGGAGGCAGAGGCAGGAGGATTGCTGAGTTGAGATTTGCCTGAGCTACACAGTGAGCTCGGGGCCAGCCTGAACTACAAAGCGAGGCCCTATCTCAAAAAAAAAAAAAAAATTAGTCTCTGGGGAAATGGTGTGATTTCGGCTGTTTGAAGATCGGTGCCATGAACACTGAGTGCTGGTGGCTCCCAGGCTCAGGGCATCCAGTGCCGAACCAGGTACGCTCCCTTCCAGGGCATCTGAGCCACAATCCTTCCTTCCAAAGACGCTCGCACGTCCTGTTCCAGTGCGAACGAGGAGGGCGCCAGAGTGGCGCACCGTGCGTGCTTAGCCCTGCTCCTGCGCATGCTCCACAAGTCAGCAAGCGCTGCACCACGCTGCTGCGAAAACGGCCCCGTGTGACCTGCTGCCCTCCCTTTCCTGCCCCTGGCTCCGGCCCTCCACCTTCTTGCCACGCGTGTGTATTCGCCACCTTCCATCAGGAGCTAGACCGGGACACGAACATAGCACCCCAAGATTCAGAAACGATTGCTCTCGGCTGCGGTCTGGGCACTGGAGACTCCCAGTGGTCTCCGAGGTGGACCCAGGGTGGCCGGGGCCGAGGCAAAGGCACAGGCCGCTGTGCTGTCGGCGGTGTCCTTCCAGGCTGAAGAGCTGCCTTCGAGGCTCGGTCCTCCTGTGGCCTCTTCTGGGTAATGCTCCGGACTCCTGGGAGTGGTCACCCCGGTCCCTTCTTGCTCCCCTGCGTCCCCCGCTACAGGATTATAACGAGGCTCTCGCCTTCGCTCCCTCTGCGCACCCTGGGCTGCTCGAATAAAAAATGGTGTCTTTTCACCGGTGTCCTCTCCGTTTAATCCTCCTATTGCCCCTCTGTGGGGACCCACCTGGGATGAATGGTGACAGCAGGGCCCGGATAGACCCTGGGCAATGAGGGGCGTCTCACAGTCTGGGTTCCCCCAGGGTAGCGCGGCCGGGTTGCGATTCGTCAAGTAGCCACCAGGTGGCGCCACCAGACCGCGCGGACTCTGCGCTCGGTCACCATGAGGTGGCGCCTAGGTCGCTCCTGGCTCTTTGGGCACCTGGGCAGAAACACCTGGCAATTTGGACAGCATCTTGAAGTCCTGGGACCGGGAAATCCGTGGGGTTCTACGGGCGAGGCCCCAGATGGCTGTTGCATCCTCAGCACTGCTGTCTGCTTCTCACACTGCTGGGCGACCCTCCTGTATCACACTGTTAAGGGAGAGCTGGGGACAGAGAGGCACATGCAATCCTGCAGGCCGTGTCCCTGGAGCTCACAGCGATACACGTGGCCCCGGCACAGCACGGGCGTCTTAAAGTTACTCGAATCCCTGTCACCAGTCTACAGATCAGACCAGCAGTGGTGCCTAGGCAGAGCCTTTGCCCCACAAGCTGCCAGACCGGGGCTGGGCGGGGCCAGATGGGCTGGAACCTTCCCTGAGGCTGCTCCTCCCCAATTTGACTGGGCGGGCCACACTGCGAAGGCATTTCGGAGAGCAGGGACCAGACTCTGACTCTATCTAGGGCGCCGTCAAAGGCAGGGCTGGTTGCCTAGAAAGCCCAGGGTTCCCACTGACTTGGGGCCTTGAGTGGCCTGACAAGGCGCTGCAATGGCGCTGTGTTCTGGTACTTGTCAGCACTGTGGAGTGCAAAGCTTATTATTTTTTTCTCATTCTAAACAAATATTCATACTCATGAATAATTTCTCTTTGTACTGGGGATCAAACTCAAGACCTTGCACTTGCCAGATATGCGCTGGGCCACTGAGCTAAATCCCTGGCCCGCGAACAAGTACTTTTGTATTTTTGTCTTAAAGGACCTGAATTGCAAGGGTGTCCTCAAAACCTAGCCCACCTGGCCAATGGCACTCAACACGAGGGAACGCCGACCTGGGCTTTGGGCCCTGAAACCAGTCTGTCGGCCTTCACAGCGTCCTCCCAGGATGAAGGACTCACCAATTCCTGTTGCCACTGGTCCCACAGCAGCCACCGCCCTCAGAGGTGAGTCCAATTGCAGGAGTCAGAAAGTGGGCCTGACAGAGACACGAAAACCCAGTGTCCTGCTCAGCCGTGTGAGGGGAGAAGGTGACAGCTCGAGGGGGGACTGGCCCAGCAAGGAGCTCCCTGCAGTAGCCCCGGAAGTGGGGGCACGGCCTGGTGAGTAAGGTCTTTGCCCGCAGACACAGACTTCCTGGTTGGCCTTGAATCTTGGCAGGTTTCTTGATGTACTGCACAAACCCGGAAATGGTCACACCTCCAAGGGCTGTTGTGAGGCTCAAAAGATCTAAATAAATGCATAGGAGGTGCCGTGGTGCTGCGTCCTGCTCTGCAAGTGCTACAGACACCCGCTGTCCTAGCGATTGTGTTTGGAAGGCCACCTCGCGCCATCTGACTGGGAGGAGGGGAAAGGGGCAAGGCCTGTACTGCTGAATTATGGGATACAGCCCACACCCAGGCCCCTTCTCCAGGGCCCAGCAGGATGAGCAGCCCCACTTCCCCAGTGCCCCAGCACACGTTCTGCCTGTCTGCCACCTGATGACCTCAGGGTCCAGGGAACGTCTCTTTCCTTCCCCAGTGTCACTTTCTCAGGCCTCCCGAGCCACTGCCATTGCCTGACACTCTCATCTGCCATATTGGACCCCTTTGCATTGTGCCTGTGGCTCCAGCCCTGCGCCTGAGTCCCAGTCCCGTCACTTGGGTGGTATAAATGCCATCTTCCCCAGGACTCCAGACTCCTGGTGCCCACGAAGCAACCCCCTGCAGCCCAGCACCCCCAGTGACACCTGGAGGGCCGGCGCACCCTGCTCTCTTCCCCTCCCACTCTGACAGGACAGCCCCTGCTCACCTAGTGAGGAAGCCCAGGCTTGGGTTTCTCACCCAGAAGCAGCTGGTTGCAGAAGTTCCCAGGTGACTTTTCATTCGGCAACTTGCCCAGTAGCCTGTGCTGAGGCTACTGCACCCAGCACTGGAATAGAGCCCGGAGGGGTGAACTTGGGTTCTATGGGTGCAGGGGCTGGTCATTCGTGTTCCCAGGGGAAGAGGCCATGACCCAGGCTCCCTTCCCCCACACCACATCCCGGATGCCTGAGGAGCCAGGCTGGGCCCATCCTGACCTGTGTTCTCACCCAGCTCCCTGGAAGCTAAGAGCTACTCAGCTGGCAGCAGGTGTGCTGGGGCAGGCCCAGTTGTTGCCATGGTGACCAATGAGCATGCTGTTTAGCAAGGAACTTTGAAGATGACTTGGACCTAGGACTACAAAGGGCACTTAGTCCCATTTTGAATGCAAAATGCAGCACCTTTTCATCCTCCCTGGCCTTTGGCTACTCTGCTTTTGTTCTTGCAATTAGGATCAGAGATTAAAATCTTTTCAAATGCAATAAATTTAAAGCATAGGCAATTAAGGACCCTCTCTGAAGTTCAAGTCCCCTTTAGTCTCTTCAAACAGTAGCTGTGTCTGTAGGATAACAGAGGTGACCGTGAGAAGGCTGGATGCCTCCTATCTGGCATCCCGCATTTATCATATGCCAGGACGGACCAAGATGAGGGCCTGGGATGTAGTGTGGTACAAGGCTGAGGAGATCTCCAATCTCTCAGGACCACGGCCCCATGCCTCAGTTTCCTCCAACTACAGTACGGGTGCTGAACTGGCCCAGGAGTTTTCGAAGGGTGTTTTCTAAGACCATTTGATGATCTTACCTTAGTGAGATCAGCAGGACGAGCAGCCCCTCCTCCCCGGTGCCCCAGCACACGTTCTGCCCATGTGAAGATCTCTGTTTCGGCCTGAGTGACTTTGCCCTGCTCTGTTTTTAATATTTTGCTTCTCTGTAAGATTTTGTTCAGAGTCTGAATAAAAACAAAACAAACAAACAACAAAACCTGTGAGGTTCAAATGCAAAGCTTGGCCGAGGATTCCCCGACAAAAGCTTTTTCTAAATGAAATGCTCTGTGACTGTGCCAGCCAGGAGGGCGGCAAATATTACAGCCTCCGGCCATGACGGGGCCAACGCCAAGGGCAGGGTTAGGTGCACTGGCGAAGGACATGAACCCGCCTGGGGTGGCTGAGTTCCTGCCTTCATCTGAAGTACAGGGAGGACTGGGCGGGTGTGGAAGGGACATCAATTCCTGTTCTGCTTCTTCCGGGGGTGACGGAGGTCACTTGCTCCTGCCCTGTCCCTCAAAGGCCCCCTGCCAGGGGCACCCCGTGGAGCCTGGGTTCTGCTTTCTCTCCCCCGGCAGTGCCTTCCCAGAGCAGGTTTGCTGAAGGACCCCAGAGAAGGAGAGGGGGCCCTCTGATGGCGCTGGCTCGCTGGCACTGCCTCTCAGCGTGGCCGTTCCTGGCCTTTCTCTGGAAACACTCCCGCCTCTCCCTGCTCAGTGCCGCCTTCTTCCTCCCCAGGTGACTGAGGAACACCAAACTAGGACATGAGAGCGACCCGGGTCCTTTCCCAGAGGCTACTGACACTGCCTAAGCAGAGAACAGCAGTGGTAGCCCTGGGTGCTGCCGCCCTCCATTGTGGGGGTGGGGGAAAGCACCAGCGGGCATTTCCCTGCACCATGGCACACGGCAGCTGGTGTCCTGGCCCCTGGGCTGAGTCTTCTCGTGTTTCTTGTTCTCCTGTCTTCTGTGTGCTCCTTCTCTCTGAAAGCCCAGTGACTGTGAAATGCAAAGACTCTGGCTTGGGGAACAGCTTGTATCCAACACCCATAAAGTGGTGGGGTTGCTCCATCATGCAAGGTGCTTCAGATTTTCCTCTGCTGGCTCATGCAGAGCTTGGAGACTTCAGGGAGCTAAGACTGTGGCCTCCGCTTCATTCCACTTGGCCTTCTGTGGACTCGGACTGTCCCGGTCCCTCAGGAAAGCAAGGCAGCCCTGCAGATGTGACCACCTACCAGGTGCTCCACGTGGGCAGCTGGCTCCAGCTTTGTGGGCTGCCCCTACCCGAGGATGCTGCAGGGGGTGCTTATGTCCCAGCACAACACACAAGGAGGCCTCCCCCTTCCCACAGAGCTCTGCAGAGCTCTGTGGACTTGGATATGGGATTTTTCCCAGTTCCAAATAGAAAGTTGATTACTGGCCAGGTCCTACTCCCTGTGGCCTCCGTAAGGGCAGGATGACTGACTGATTGACCACTGTGTCCGTTAGTCTGGCACAAGTCTTAAGACATGGTAGGTGCTCACCGAAGGTGGACAAGACACAGACAGCACACGGTGGTTGCACTCTGTGCCCGACCACAGCACACAGCAATGTCTCGGCACTGGCCACACCGCTGTGGCCTGGCTAAAGGGCGAGCCAGGGCTGGGCCCCGAAGGCCCCATACATAGATTGCTACGGGAGAGACATGGCTAAGGGCACAGAGGGGAGAGAACAGAGAGCCCTTGCTCTGTGCTGGGCATTCTCTAAATTCCAGTGTCCTTCTAGAATCTTCAAGGTTATGGGGGCCAAGTTTTCAGGCCCATGGACAGCTGGCCAGGACACATGGAAGGTGGGCAGACCTGCACAGGTTTCTCTGCTGAGGCAGGCAGATAGGCGCTTTCACTTCCTGAGCCCTGAAGCTCAGAGGATGGGGGAGGTGACCGTGATCTTAAGGCCATGGAGGCAAGAAAGGGTGCCAGGCAATGACTGCCAGTCCGGGAAGCCTCTGTCCTCCGCCGCCTCCCATGAGGAAACAGCAGGCATGTAGGGCAGTGGGCAACACCATGGGTGGCAGCTGTGCCCAGAGCTTCTCGACCTGGTGGCTTCTGGCAAGGTTTCCCATGTTGGCAGGGGCAGGGCTGTGGCAGGGTAGTTCTCCACGGAGGACGTGCTCGTGGAGTCTTCCGTACGCACATCGTGTCTCACAGTGGAAGGAGGAGAGCAGAGCGATGGGGTGTGATGTCTTGGGAAATACAGAAAGGCAGAGCGTCACACCTGGGAAGCAGCAGCCTTCACCTTCCGGTGCTCCACCCTGCGCACGGTTCCCATCCCCAGCGGCCGTGGTGGGTCACGAACACTCGTCCCCAGCTGGCCCGTCTGCATTTTGCGTGACGCCGTGTAGGTGGTGAATAATCTCACTTTCCTAAATTGGATCGTCCCAGGCATGCTTTTCTGAAAGCGCTGCTCTCACTGAAGAGTACGTCTCCAGCACATTCCCTGGTAAACCCTGAACCACTTAACTTTCTCACACAGTCCCCTCGGTGTCCACAACGCAGGTGACAAAAACTTACCCTTGGGGGCACCATGCGTGATGACTTTTGGGAGGTTCCTGGGGTTTGTCCTAGTGCGATTCTCAAGACATATAAATGACACAACCTACAAATGTCTTAGCTAATTTTGAAAAGACTCCTCACTAAATCTGTTTGCCTCTGTTGGGGCGGTTTATTGAATGCCGGGGTTGTAGGCAACATGGCCTCTGTCCAGGGGGACTCAGATGGTTTGGGGCTGTGAGACTTGGAACTTCAAGATGAGACTAAGGAAAACATCCTGTCATTGGCATCGTGGGCCATGTGCACAAAGCAGACCCTACTCCAAAGCGTCCCAGGAAAGAATATGTGTGCACACACGTGCGTGCATGTGTGCGTGCATGTGTGACACCCAAACAACAGTTTGCAGGGAGACAGCATCTTCCACAAGACAACAGTCGATGCAAATCCAATTGGACATAATGACTGGATTTCTCCCCCTCCGAGACGGTGACAGTGATTTCTCAGATGCCTTTTAGTTACAGACACGTATCTGAACAACATAATTGGGTTGGGTTTTTGCAGCCTGCCCTATTGGACTATTGATTAGCCACTAACATCTGCCCTGCGGATGTCTGGATGTGCAGCTGGCATAGCAAGTGGGCGAAGACAGCTTGAGTGGGAGTCTCCAGGGAGCTGCCTTTGAGGTGAGGCTCCTCCCAGAGTCCTCTGCTCCTTAGGACCAGCTCTGAGCACCAGCCTGCAGTCCCACAGCGTGTGACATCAGCTGCCCCGTGACACAGGGTCCAGGAAGAGGTCCACACCTGTGTGACCTTGGGCACAGCACTGCCCCTCTCCGGCCTGCTTCCTGGCCATTGGGACCCCAGACCTGACACGCTGTTGCTGCACAGCTGACAGTATATCGTGTGAGCCTCAGACACACACTACATAGGTGATACATGCATTCTAACTGCCACTCTGGAAAGTAAAAGGAAACCCATGAAACTAGTTTAATAATATATTTTATTTAATCCAGCATGACTAAAATATCACCAGTCAGTATCTAAACAGTATGAAAATAACTAGTAGTTTGCAGCTTTTCGTGCCGTCTGAAATCCACTCTGAGCTGTGTACCTGGCACATCTCAAGTCAGTCGGTCTGTTTGTGTTCAAAGGGCTTCAAAGCCAAGGTGCCAGGTGGTTGCAGAGTTAGACAGCAGGGTGTACCGGACCCGTGCCCAGGCCCCAGGCTGCCCGGGGCTTCCCTGGCCCTGTGTACTGGTGAACCTGCTCTGTGGGTGGCACTGCGTGTTTCTCTCAGGGAGCTTTCAAAGAGCTCAGGGCAGTTGGGGCAAAGAGAAGAGAGGACAGGAGGAAAGGCCTGACCACCCTGACCCCTGACCCAGTGAGTCACCCTCAGATGGCAAACTCACTGCGTAAGTGGCCAGTGCACTTGGGTCAGTGGGAGCACTTAAGAGCTCTTTTTCTGCTCTTTTTCTGAGAGTCCAGGGCTGGGAACTAGACAGGCCTGAGAAGGAGGAAGGGGAGCCCCACCATAACCGGCTACATCATTAACAGGTCAGAGATGCTGAGAAGAGCCAGGACTGGGAGGTTCAGGGCCTGTCCCATGGCACAGGCGCCACACAGGGGTCAGGAGAGCTCCCTGAGAAACTCTCCCGACTGCTTACTGTCCATTTACCTGCGTCCTGGCCTGAGACAAGAAGGATAAGGGGAGAATACCAGGGAAGCAGGGCGGGTGCTGCAGGCAGCAGGAATGGCCTTAGCAAAGCCCTGGGGCAGGAAGGAGCCCTCGGTGTATGAGCAGCTGGGAGACTGGGCCAAGAACATGGTAATCATCCTCCCGGGCAGAAGGCAGCGGCCTTGTGGTACAAGAGGCCTGGTGGAAGCTCTCAGGCCAGGCCTCCCTGGATGCCAGCGTCCTGAGGGTACACAGAGACGGCAGAGGTCGAGCAAGAGCCCAGACATCATGATGGAATTTGGCCTTCCGTGAGAGGGCAAGGCAGGCGTGACAAATTAAGATGGCGGGTGTGGTCGGGGCCAGGCCTGGCATGTCCCAAGGGGGCCACGCTGAAGACCTTGACCTTCTCCTACATGTGAGACTGCTGAAGAGTTTTCTGGTTTTTTTTCTTTTTGTTTTGTTTTATTTTGGTGCTGAGGATTGAACTCAGGACCCTGTGCTTGCCAGGCAGGCACTGCGCTGCTGAGCTAAATCCCCAGCCTTACCGAAGAGTTTTTGACGGAGAATGATATGGTCGCCATAGCGTCTTGGAGGCCTCTTGGTTGGTGAGCAGGGTGCACTGTGGTGGCCGAGGTGGGCACCATGCCAGTCCGGGTGGGAGTGGAGGACGGAGGAGTTGGGTCAGACAGTTCTCAGGTAGGTCAGTGATTCTATTACAGCGGCCAAACCTGGAAACCCACGTTTACGGATAATGCTGCATGAAGCCAGTTAATTCATGATTGAATTACTAAGTTAGGGCAGCTATGACTTAATTTTACTGGCCATCGGCAAGGCATCCTTCACACAAATTGACATTTGCTTTGCTCTTCTCTCTCTCTTAAAATGGGAACAACTGATTTGGTTAAGTTTTACACAGAAAATGTTTCTTTTGCAACCTAGGTGGCCCTCAGTCATGGGAATGAAATTTGTTCTTTAAAAAAATATCACAGTCTCATTATTTGTTATGTTGGAGTTGCCATCAGAGAAAACCCTCTAATTACATGAGACAGACCCTGCTGGGGACCTTCTTGGTCCACCTGAAAAGAATGTGAAGCTATTATTGTTCAGGGTCAAGAAACACCCATCAAGTGGCTGATACTGTTGTCCCATCTTCCGTGTCACACTCATCTTTTGTTCAGACATTCTGACTATTGAGGATGGGATCGCTCAGTTCTCCCGTTTTGGGACTGTCCATTTCGTACTCTAGTCTACCCACTTTTGTTTCATATATTCAGCACCTTGGTACATGTAGTTAAGACTCACATGGCTTCCTGTTGACCAACTCTTTAGTATTATGCAAGCCTCTTCTTTCTGTTTCTGTTTAAAGTTTTACTTTGAAATCAACTTTATCTGAAATTGATATAGTAACTTCAGCCTGGTCATAGTTTGTGTATTGTGTGTGTTCCATTCATTTCTTTTCAACCTACGTGTGCTTTACATTTAAAGAATATCTCCTACAGATATACAGTTGAGGCTATATTTAATCCATTCCACTTTAATTGCATTACCCTTTAGAGTTTAGTGTAATTTTTTTTTTTTTTGAGACAGCGTCTTGTTTGTAGTTCAGGCTGGCCCTGAGCTCACTATGTAGCCCAGGCAAGCCTCGAACTCAGCAATCCTCCTGCCTCTGCCTCCTGAGTGCTGGGATTACAGGTGTGAGCCACCACGCCCGGCACTGTGGTATGTGGTATTGATTGCTGGTGGGCGTGAGTCACCACGCCCAGCATTGTATGTGGTTACCGGGATTGAACTCAGGACCTTGCGCTTGGGAGGAAGGCGCTGGAACCACTGAGCTAAATCTCTGGCCCTAGTGTAATTTTTTTATATAGCTGGTTTCAGATAGCATTTTAGTTTAGTGTGAACTTTCCTTTCATGGACACATCGCGGGGCAGTGTCCTTAGTGTTGATCGTCGGCCCCAGGTCTGAGCAGGCTGTGATCAATGGTCCTTCACTGATCCGTTTCTTGGTTTATCTGCATTGATTTCCACCTTCTGGCCTCAGCCCATGTCCCCATGCCTGGGCTCTTTCCCCACAGGATGTGCCACCTTGAGTGTGACCACGCCCGGGGACAGGAAGGGGCACCTGTGCGCCTGCTGGAATTTCCACGTTGAACTGTTCCCCCTTCCTTCTCCCATCCTCCTCCTCTCGAGACTTCTCAAGACCCACCTGCAGAGCTCGGTGCGTCTCCTTCACCGGCCGCGAGGCGTCTCTGAGCCAGAATCCTCTCTGTCACGCGCAGCGGTCACCCAGCCCTGCAGGGGATGCGCCCCAAGGCCCACACCCAACCCTGTGCGCTGTTCTTTCTTATATTTACCTATGAAGTCATACAGGAGGCACAGCAAGGGACTAATAAATGCCAGAGTAAAATTACTGCTACAATTATAAGGAGTCTCAAGAGATCTAACTGTAGCGTGGGCGCCCTTCCCCTTGTGATGACTTGAGGAAGCTCTCGCAGCTCTTTCTGTCCTGTCCAAATTGCCAGAACATCTGCTCCTGCGCTTTGGGACTGTTACTCAGTAAGACAAGGGTCACTTAGACAAGGCCTGCGAGAAGATACGGCGCTGAGACGGGAGCTGGCTAATGGACAGGCGTCCAGCACGCAGGCCCGGGGTGATTCACTTCCTGGGCCAGAGAGAGTGGCCCAGTACAAGATTTTATCAGGTTTCTCAGGAAAGTCTGCAATTTAAAACTTATGAATTAGTTCTGGAATTTTCCACTTGCCATAGTTGACCGCTAGTAACTGAAACCTCAGAAAGCAAAAAACTTATCTAAAGGGGAATCAATGCACTTATTCCTAGTGATGGAAAGCGAGATGGGCTCAACTCCCCATCTCCACGGCCACGCTGTAGCCCCTGCCCTTGGCCCCTGGGGGCCTGGCAGGGATTATGTGAGACTCAGTCTAGGCAGAGACTGCTGCCCCGGGGCTCCGTCTTGCCTCAGGTCCCTGGTTGGGTCCTGGCCCTCCCACCTCCTGCTGCTCTGCCCCATCTTGCCCAAGTCTGTACCACAGTCCAGGGAGCGAAGGGGTCCGCCCTGAAGCCATCCAGGGATGCTGTCATTACTCTCTTGTCTTTGTGCCACCAGGAGGAGGAGCGGGGCCCCTGAGAGTGGCTCAGTCAGCTCAAACTCACTTCGGACAAGGTAGACAGCCAGGCAGGGGTCGGATTTCCCAGTAAGGAGGGAAAACTGTCCCAAGGTCCTGGGCTCCTAAGGCTGAGAAGCCCCAGTGGCTGGAGGGACGCCAGGCAGAGCGGTGAAGAGGAGGCTGTGTGTGGGGTCTGGGCCCAGGCCAGGATGCTGGGTGCATGTGAATTCCCAAGTTCAGTTTCCGGATCCTCTAGTTAAAAACTGAAGTGACTGAGATCAGCTTCACTCAGGGGGGATGGGAAGCCGGCCCATCACCTCCCCTACCAGCCACCTCTGTCTCCTGCTCATACACCACCCCCACTCCCGTCATCTTTGGTCAAAGTGGCCTGAGGCATAAAAAAATCCCCCAGATTTCCTGCCCACTTACTGCACTATGTATTTCAGGTACAATTTTCCTTTGTGTGTTTAATAATTACTTAACTCATAAGCTTGGCATGGTGGTGCTTGCCTGTTATACTCTGGGAGGCTGAGGCATTAAGACTAAAAGTTCAAGCTCAGTCTGGGCAGCGTAGTGGCATTTTGGCACAAAATAAAAATAAAGAGAGGGACTGGGGGTGTAGCTCAGTGTGAAGATCCAGGGTTCTAGCCCAGTACTAAAAAAAAGCCATGTGCTGAGTGTCATGGTCATTATGTATGCCACAAAAATATTAAAATAATAGATTCACAAGGACATTGGAAAATCCTTATGGTCCTAAGAAAAATTAAATTCATTCATCTACTTGTTTCACTTCACTTAAGAGATGAGATCAGGGGGCCGGAGGGTTAGCTCAGTGGTTCCGGTGCCTGCCTCGCAAGTGCAAGGTCCTGAGTTTGATCCTCAGTAACCACATACAATGCTGAGCATGGAGACTCATGCCCACCAGCAATCAATACCACATACCACAGTGCTAGGCATGGTGGCTCACGCCTGTTATCCCAGCACTCGGGAGGCAGAGACAAGAGGATTGCTGAGTTCGAGGCTTGCCTGGGCTACATAGTGAGCTCAGGGCCAGCCTGATCTACAAAGTAAGACCCTGTCTCACACACACAAAAAAAAATTGCAGCCAGGTATGGTGGTACATGTCTGTAATCCAGCCTCTTAAGGCAGGAGGATCAATTTTGAGGCGAGCCTGAGCAAGACTGTCTCAAAATAAAGTTAAAAGGCTAAAAGGCCTGGGGATGTAGCTCAGTGGTAGAGAAGCCCTGGATTGGTATCTCAGTATTAGCAGAGTCTGGAGCCCAGGTTGGACATGGTGCTCTGGGAGGGGTGGCAGGAGGGAACAGGGGCTGGCAACTCCCAGAACCCTCTCTCTCTCCAGCTGGCTGGGATGGAGTTTGATAATGTGGCTTCTTGCATTCTTCCCTTGATCAGGTCGCAGACTGAAGCTCCTGGTTTCCTGTGTGGACCATTACTGTCTCCCCAATATCAACCATAATGCTGGTATGTGGCTGACACTGCTGGTGCTGGCACTGCAGGCCAGGCACCATGCTAAGGGCTGCCCGTGCATGCCAGTTTAATTTTCAACATCAGCCCACAGGAGGTCCCTTAGAGATGGGGAAACCAAGGCATGAAAAGGATGCACAACACACCCAGGGTCACCAGGCATTCCCGGGAGAACCTTTAAACACCAGGCATTTCTGTCCCAGTGAAGGCCACACCCTCCCCGGCCTGCCTGAACAGCAGCTCTCTTCCATCAGTTTCCTTGTCTCCTTGTTTAATATGTAAGTCGCGCACTCCCTGGGACTTCCTGGAGACCCTCGTCACTGACCTACTTACCTATCCAACCATCTGTTCTCACGCGCGAGGCGGGTGTCAGTGGGCAAGCAGGGGCGTCTCCGAGAGGAACGGAAGCGAAGAGAACACACACTCCCGCTCCGAGAAGCAGGCGAACATTATATTAATAAAACAAGGTCAAACTCCCTGCTTCTAGCGCGACAGGGTAACGCTGATTGTAAGTGGCTTTCCAAGAGAGCAGCCTGCTTCCTTCGGGCCGGGGCGGGAGAGGCCTCCTGAGCTCTGGCTGCGCCCGCTGGCGGAGAACGGGCAGGGGTGTGCGTTTCCCTTGTTTATCAAGGACACCTGGAAGCCAAGATGGGCTCTCACCCCTCGGTACAAGAAGGCTCTGAGCCAGGCACGCACTGGCGCTGTGTCTGTCCTGTCTCCGGACAGGCACAGCACAGAGAAAGGAGAGGGCGCCCTTCACCAAGGGGCCCGGGCTCGCCTCGTCCCCAGCCTGCCCTCCGCGGAGTTCCCCGGGGTCCCCCTTTCTGAGACCTGGTCAAGGGCCAAGCCGTCACCTTCCTTCACACCCACCGTGCCCGACACCAAGATGGTCCCCTTTCCCTTTCCGCACCGCCAGCCCGAAGGTGCCCAGGTGGAAGCCTGGGGGCGGCGGGTTCAGAAGATGGCTCCACCAGGAGAGAGGGGCCCACGGGGCTCCCGGCGTCTTCCCAGCCCTCCCGCGGCGTTCACCTGTCCGCCTTCACTACGTCCTCAGGGACCGTTTAAGGGACTCCGCGGTTCAAAGAACCACCGAACTCGCTCGGCGCTGCCCCGGCCCTCCTCCGGCTTCAGAAAGCCCCGACCCCGCGTCGTTACCGCAGGCCCCGACCTCCCCGCCCCGGCCGCTCTCCCCCTCCAGACGCCCGGGGCGAGGGCACCTGCGGGGCCCCGGCTGTGCACGCGGGTCTGGGCGGGGACCGGAGGCGGCCGGGCGGCCTCCAGCCAGCGACGCCCCGGGGTGGGCGGAGGCCGGGGCTCCCCAGCCTTCGCCCCCCGCCCGCGCTGCCCGTGACGTCAGAGCCGGACCCGGTAAACTGAGCGGCGGCGCCCGCGCTGAGGCGGAGACCGCGGCCGGGGCGCGTGGACGGACCGAGCCCTCGGCGGCCCGGGCGAGGCGCGAGCCAGGAGCCGGCAGCAGGACTCGCAGGCGACCGCGAGGTGCGCGGAGCCGCTCCCGGCCTAGGCTGGGCGCGCGGACCCGGGGGGGCGGGGACCCCGGGAGGCGGGCGCGGGGCGCTTTCCGGGCGGCGGGGACGCGGGCGCGGCGGGGAGGGGCGGCTGGCGGGTCCGGCCGGGGCCCGACGGCGCTCGCGGGCGGCGTTTCCAGGGAGCGGGCGCTCTTGGGGCCCGGGGTGCGCGGCTCGTGGACCCGCCGGGGCGCCGCCGGGCGCAGGCTGAGCGGGGTCGGGACGGCCGCTCGGTCCTCACCGCGCGCCGCCCCGCAGCCCCGAGCGAGCCATGGCCCTGAGCCAGCTGCCGCTGCTCCGCTGGCTGCGCGAGAGCCGCCACTCGCGGAAGCTCATCCTGTTCATCGTGTTCCTCGCGCTGCTGCTGGACAACATGCTGCTCACCGTCGTGGGTACGTACGGCCCGGCCTCCCCTCCCCGCCCCTCCGGGGCGCCTCACTTACCCGCGGGCGCCGGGGAAAGTCGGAGCGCGCTCTGCAGAAGCCAGTCTCGCCGACCGCGCGCCTCGGCTCGGAGGGGGCGCTGCGCTGTGGCTTCGCTTTCCCAGTGGTCGGGTCAAAAGCGGTGGCCTCTGATAAGCCCCAGCCGGCACTTGTGTTTCCTCCCGATAATTTCCTGCCTGTCTTGGCTCACTTTCACCACGATGAAAAATATTTATACTAAAGTGGAACAATTCTCAGTTCAAATAATGCTTTAGAGTAAATATTCTACCGCTCAGAAAAGTGGGTTAACAAGTAGGTGTAACAACTGCAGAACAAGTCAAATCCGTCGCTTATAAAAGGAAGCGACATTTGAAAGTCCCAGTGAGGGACTTGAGACAATGCCTGGGCAGCCGGTGCAAGAGTAATTGGAGCCTGGCGCAGTCCTGTAATCTCAGCACTGCGGGAGGCTGAGGCAGGGAGATCACAAATTCAAGCCCCACCTCGCAATTTAGGGGGACTATCTTAATATTTAAAGAAAATAAAAAGAGGCTGAGGTCGTAGCTGAGTGACAGAGCCCCCCTCGGGTTTGCTTCCCGGAATGGGTGGAGGGGCGGCGGGAGAACGGGTCGGGGAGAGCAACTGTGACAGTGTTGCTATATTGGAGTTTTAAAAAACTGGATCATTGAAATCCAGGCCTCCGATTAGCCCCATTAGTAGATGAGTACTTGGCATGCTTTTCGCTTTTGTAAAACCTCGTTTTATAACGACTAAAATATAATGCTGTGTTCAGATTCTCAGTCACTTCCGTCTCCCGTTTGAGATTCTCAGGAAGCCCCTCAGGGCGTCAGAGCTTTCCAGCTGTGGAGTCAGCTGGCAGCAGCCCCTTTGTCTGGAACGCTGTCATTCCTCAGGTGCCCAAGACTTCGGTTAGATCCAACAGTTCTGCTTTTCCTTCACGGAAATCTGAGGAATTTTTTAAAATTGAATTCTTTATTGGTACATTTTATATACGCATCACGATCACACTTAACATTAGAGATTTGTACCAGTATATGACACAAGTTAATTCTTATTTTTACCCATATCCCTACCCACCCTACAACTCCCACCCCCTGTATACATATGCTTTCTTTCTTTTTTTTTTAAACATCACATTTTTCCTTCCCTCATTACTTACATTCTTAAACTTTACAAGTTGTATGGAAAATTGCAGGTTCCCCTCACAACAGAAAGATAAAGTTAGCCTGCTGCAAAGTTGCCCATTTTTCATTTTCTGAAGGTTTTATTTTCTTCTTCTCTTTTCTGAGATGCATAATGAAATCTAGACCTCATTTCCTTGCTTCATCTAGTTAGAAGTCTTTGAGCCTCTCTGAGAAGGAGCAGTTGACCCTGGGTCAGCAGTGCCCTGGCCGTGGACTGAGTTTTGCTTCTCTTACCCTTGTGTAGGAACGCTGTATTAAGAAATCCCACAAGGGCCGGAGGGTTAGCTCAGTGGTTCCGGCGCCTGCCTCGCAAGCGCAAGGTCCTGAGTTCGATCCCCAGTAACCACATACAATGCTTGGCATGGAGACTCACGCCCACCAGCAATCAATACCACATACCACAGTGTTGAGAGTTGTGGCTCACGCCTGTAATCCAGCACTCGGGAGGCAGAGACAGGGGGATTGCTGAGTTGGAGGCTTGTCTGGCCTACAGAGTGAGCTCAGAACCAGCATGAACTACAAAGCGAGACCCCGTCTCAAAAAAAAAAAAAAAAAAAAAAGAAATCCCACAAATGACAAAAATCTCAGGCACTCATTCTGCGCGGTGTACTAAGTAGGGTGAGATGGTCCCAGCATGCATCCACATGGGTATCTGGCCCCTCTCTGGGCCTCCTTTGGCTTTCAACATGACCTTAGTTTTGGTGATTCTCTTCTCAAGAAGAGTTTCAGCGTCATCATCACCTTCTTGTTCTGCCCAGTTCCCATCATCCCCAGTTACTTGTACAGCCTTGAACATGAGAAAAATGCTACCGAGACCCAGACTGTCCAGCCAACATTCACAGCCTCCACCTCGGGACGCTTCCACAGCATCTTCTCCTACTATGACAACTCCACCGTGGTCACGGGGAACACCACAGGAGACCTTCGCGGGGGGCCGCCGCACAGGGCCGTCACCCCTCAGCACGTGGACCCCAACGCAACCGTGGCCCCTTCCGACTGTCCCAGGGAAGATAAAGACCTCCTGAATGAGAACGTGCAGGTCGGCCTGCTGTTTGCCTCCAAAGCCACCGTCCAGCTCTTTACCAACCCTTTCATAGGACTGCTGACCAACAGGTAGGCTGCGTGCCGTCAGGGAGAGCGTTTCCTATCGTCCGTGCTCATGTCCGGCTGCGGCTCCCTTCTTACTCCTGTGTCAGGATCTGAGAGTCCAGGACGGCTCAGCAGGGGAAAAACCTCATCTTCTCAGCCTCGTGTCTCGGCTTGCTATGATTTCCCACTTGTCCCATCTTTCCATCCTGTCCACTGGTCATGCACCTGCTTATCCAAAACTGTGGTGGTTTGTTTTAAAGGTGTCTTGGCAAAGGATTTAGTCACCACCCAGGAGAGGAGTGTGGGGGAAAGCTCAGTGGTACCGCTTCCCAGATGGAAGCCTTAGCTGATGCTGGGGAGCAGAGCCATGTTCTTTTCCTTCTGCTGGTTACCAATCTGTGTCCTTGTACTCAAAGGAGAGAGAATTGAGACTATTGTCTGGAGAATCCAAACCACCCAGTCCAGCTTTATGTGTATTAACTGGGTGTTCTAGATTATTTTGGACCTGCATTATTTGAAGTAATTGTTCATTACCTTGTTGACAACATCCATCAAGTATTTGTTCTTCCCCAGCTGAGATGGATGGGCTCTGCTGGGTACATGGAAGCTCAAAGCACAGACACAGACTTCTGGGCAGTTCCTGAAGTACTCGTAGAGTTGGGCTGTCAGGAGGACTCTGTAACTCCATTAGTAGAAATGCAAAAATGGTAGTGATGGTAATGTCCAGAATCTTGGTTGCCTTCTAGCCAGGCCAGAGTTTAAGAAAGACAAAGAGGCTGGAGACAGGCAAGAGACAGGGTGTAGGAGAGGTAAACTGCGAGGGCAGGGCTGGGGAGGAGGCCCTGGGCCAATATTGTGAGGGCCCAAGTGCTTGGCCAGGAGGAAAAGGGTCACGGGCAGCATGTGGGATCCATGTAAGATTCTGAAGTCCGATGGAAGAGTCAGGGGCCCAAGCGGTGTAGTGCGGAGATGTGGAACAGGATCAGCTATACAACTTGTGGGACCCAACGTGGCATTTCAACAAGGCAGGAGCAGTAGGTTGAGCTAAGGACAGAGGTTTCTGAAGGGGGGGCCTCGTGCTTCTTTGGGGTCGATGTCTGTGAGCTGAGGAGGCGTGGGGTAGTGGGGGACGGAGGAAGGCAGCACCAGCTGTCTTGTGTGCGTGCGTGTGGTTGCTGCTGGTGCCCGCATGGTGAGGGGCCTGGGAGCCCAGCTCCTGATGCAGTTTGATTTCTGGACTCAGTGCCACCATAGAATGTATATTAACAGTCCCAGGCCATGGCCAGCCTTCCAGTCTGCATAGCAATATTATACGGCTGCCACACAAAACACACTAAGCAAATTAACCCAGCAAAAGGCTCATTGTGAGTCCACCAAGAAGCCCCATTACCAAGGTGACATGCTACAGCTCCTCTATTCTTCAGGAAAAGACCAAACAGACCTTGAGAGTCCTGGGTTTGTTTTCTTTCTTTTTTCAAAACTAAGAGTGTTTTAAAAATGCATCTGGTATAATTACAGAAATCTGTGCAGGGTTTTGTATTCTAATGGAGCATACGGCTCCAATACTGTATGTGAAAATTGAGGACATTATCGTAATAATGCCTCACCAGTCACGTGGTGGGAACGTTACTAGCTGTAGTGTGTAATACTTAGAAATTCACTGAAATGATAGGAGTGTTCCAATCTTCCAAATGCAAATAACAAATGAACAGCTTTTTTAAAAAATGCCATTCTTGCTCTTAATGCTTTGCTTGGGCCACAGGGAAGAAGCTGGTTTAAACCAGAGAGACCTTTCCCCTATGAAATATTTTAAATGTTATAAGGTTGCAGCTGTCCAAAGCTTGTCTTTGGAGCTCTGAAAATTGTCTTCCAAGAAAATCCTAATTCTGTTTTATGACTTGTGAAATTTATTTGTTCTTAGGGTAAGTGAACCACTTTGGATTACCTAGAGCAGAATTTTAACCCCTACCTGATTTTCTCAGCTACCTGGCAAACATCATAGGGTAGATGCCTTCAGCATCTACCCTACCTGGGAATGGAGAAATGCAAATTTTAATACGGACGTCATTTTGCTAGTGTTTTTCAAGCTTGGTAGACATGGATTTGGGGTTTGCAGCTCCTCGGGGCTTTTAAGACACTGCTTCTCCCCACTGTTCAGATGAGACCAGTGGAGACGACACAAGTGCATTGTTCTTTCATGTCTCCCATGAGCCATTATCAACAGTCCTGTGATGTAACTTGTGTCACTCTCATCCTCAGTTGCCAACGAAAGCTGTGCTTTTGGTATTTTAAACAAATGTGTTAAAAACAGCATTTTTTTTTCTTTTTTATTTTTTTGAAACAGGGTCTCACTTTGTAGTTCAGGCTGGCCCTGAGCTCACTATGTAGCCCAGGCAAGCCTAGAACTCAGCAATCCTCTTGTCTCTGCCTCCCGAGTGCTAGGATTGCAGGTGTGAGCCACCACGCCCAGCACTGTGGTATGTGGTACTGATTGCTGGTGGGCATGAGTCACCACGCCCAGCATGGTATGTGGTTATTGGGATCGAACTCAGGACCTTGCACTTGTGAGGCAGGTGCCAGAACCACTAAGCTAAATCTCTGGCCCAAAAACAGCATTTTAAAGATGATTACTATATTTGTGATTAAAGAAGGATTTAAAACATATGTAACCCAGTGAATGTGCCTACTTGGCACATTCAAGTTGACTCTCATATGCTGCTTAGAAAAAACAAGGAGCCCTGGAGTTGAGTCAGTCCTAGAACTATGTAGTGCCATGTCCAGGCTCCAGGCTGGTTCCAAGGCTCTGTTCCTTGCTCCTGTTCTTTTCACCTGCTACTGTTATACAGTTTATATTGTTTAGCTACGAAAAATGAAGAGCATAGATTTCTTTTATGGAAAAAGTAAAGCTGTTATTCTTGTGTGTTCTTGGGCCCTTCCTGTTACACCAGTCCAAACAGGTAAAAGCACAATGAGTCTTAATCAATGGGCTAATAATTTAGAAAGCAGTCCGTCTGCTGTTTGGGAACTTGGACCTTCCTGGGCCCCAGGAAAATAATGATCTTTTCCCTCTCCTGATATGAGCTGGATCACTCCTATATCCCCAGAGACATAAGAGAGCTGCCTGGTCAGCTGGTCAGAGCCCCTCTTCACTAAAGCCCCTTTCATTAATTCAAGAGGGGCCCACTCTGAGACGAGGTACCCCACATGGTACAGTTCCCATCCCAAGCCGTGAAATCATGGTGCTACCTGATTGGCTTCTCTTAAGGGATGCAAAGAAGAGCTTTAATTATTGGGGTAAGATCTTATGCCAGATGCTGACAACATGAAATGTCAATTCTTGGGAAGCATTTAAGAGTTTGACTGGTAATCTGATACAAATCATTCTTGTTTTATCTTCTGTGAGGGAATTATAGTTTCACTGAAAACACGTGACCAAATGGAGATCAAGGACCTTTGATTTTGGCATGTACAGTTGTCTCATATCCAGTGACACACTTTCCAGGGCTTGAGGTTGCCTGGTTGACTTGATTTCTCTTAGAAGCAAGAGTAACTTCTCTTATAATTCCAGTGTAACTGGTTATTCCACAAGCACAGTGTGTGTAACAGGAATGAGCAAGAATTACACTATCAACACCCTCCATAACTGTGTCCAGTGAGTGGATTTTAGGCATCTGTGTGCATAAAAGGAAGAGTCTGAAGTAGAAAAACAATGTGCAAATATCTACCTTTCTCTCTCTTCTCTTTTTGTGCTGGAGATGGACCAGAGGGCCTTGTGCATGCTGGGCATGTGCTGTAGCAGTGAGCTACACCTTCAGCGCAAGGTGTCATAACCTGGTCTTCACCTGCTTAGGGTAATGGGTTGTGTCCTGAGAGTGGAAAGTTGACACTGCAGGCCAACCAGCTGGCTTGGGAAAGAGTTAACCGTTGCTGGAGGCTATCTCCCTTGGCTTCCTCTTTAGCTTGTCATTGTCTGGGTGGTCTGCTTTTTATCAAGCCGGCATCACTGGCTTAATTCATTTCCATAGCTACCTAGTATATTTGAAAGCAGTTATTTTTACACACAAATCTTAGCTATCATCTGAATGACAAGGAAAGAGCCATAGGACGTGAGATCTCTGTGAAATCTACTGGGGTTATTATTTGTTCCCCTTGCTCCAGTCAGTTGGTCTGAAGTGGGCTTTGTAGGAAATAAGCAGTGACCTTTTCAGCAGTTCTGTGGACAAGGCAACCAGCTGTTCTGGAAAAGGACCTCCCATCCTACACAGTGCTGGGCTGGGGAGGTTGGGGAAGCCATGATGGAGTCTTCTTTTCTGAAATTGGAAGACACTGGCAGTAGAATTGGAGCAGTTCTCATGGGAGCAGAGTCTCCACTGCAAATATGTCCGGGCCTAGATGGGGCCCACACTCAGCTCCTTGCATGCACCTAATAGCCAACAACAACCCTCACCCTGCAGCAAACCCAAGGACTAAACCGAAGAATTTTGTTTCATTTACTAAATGATTGACACACTTCCAATTATTTCTGAGCAAATTTAAAAGATGTGGTAATACCCACCTTCCTTTCCTAGTCTAATTTGCAGGAATGTGCGAGATAACTAAGAGAACGCCCCTCCCCCATCCCCTCTGGGGGTGGTTTCTACCCTAGGGGTCCTACTTTGTGTTCCTTCTTTTGCCATTTGCCGTGGCAGAGAGAACCGTAGCGAGGAGTAGTCTGTGTTAGTCTCTCTGGTGAAGATGAGGTACTACTAGCACCAGAGGGTGAGTATGACTGTCAGTGACTATGTAGGGACACAAGGGCTTTCTCCCTTTTAATTTTAGCCCAATGTTTATTGTTTTACTTGTTTTTCTAAGGATTTGTCCTATGATTTTTAGTTTTAATTGAACAAACTGGTCCCCATGCTCTGTAAAGGGTGACTATGGGCAGTTGGATGACTCACGAGTTGGTAATGTTGGTGGAGAAAGGTTTGCTGATCAGATCTGGCTCCTAAGTAAGACGTTAATTGAGATGATATTGAATTGAGAGAGGAGGGTTAGTTCAGAAGTTTATGACTAATGTCAGCTGAGCGTCTGTCCATTTAGAAGACATTATGGGAAAGAAGAGAAGGCATCAGTGTTCTGCCCATTACTAGGGCCTCAGGACAATAGAACTCTGTCCTTCTGAGGTGGGTGTCGTGGGGCTGGATGAGTTTGAGGGTAGAGACCCAGAAACTATCCATGCTGTCTTATGTTCCTTGGGGTTGGGTACCAGGGATAGATGCTGCCTGGCACTGACCCCTGGGCAGTCCTGCCATGGTTTGGCCGATGTTGGAGATTCAGGCCTATGGGTGCCCGGTTATGAGAAGGCAGCACCTGTGCCCAGGTGCTTGCAGCTTTGGCTTGCTGTATGTCACAAAAGAGAGGGTGTGGACTGGCCAGTTTTTTTGTTCCCTTCTATCTTTGGCCATCTGATTATCCCAGATATACTTGATTAAAATCCCAAAAGAATTAAAAAAAAAACTATTGAAAAGACCCTTGGGCAACACGTAGCCCTGCAGGTTTCTGCGAGCCTGGGTGGCTTTTATCCCATGTGCCAGTGGGAACCTCTGCCCTGGGAGCTGCCATTCTGTATGCCAGCCAGCCTGCTACATGCTACACACTCATACTATGTCCACATCTGAATGCTGAGCCCCGTGCTCGCTTCGGCAGCACATATACTGAATGCTGAGCCCCAGTGTCTGTCATCTGAAAAGCAGACCTCAGCCCAGCTCTGCGCGTAACTTCAGTGGGCCTCCAGGCCCTCTGTGTGCTGTCTCCCCGCACGTGGTCATGGGAATGGCCGAGGCTCGTGGGAAAAGGGGGCCTCAGTGACTTCTGGCTCACCCCAGCTGTGCACTCCCAAGTGCCCTTGCCATTGGCCAGACTGCACACCTCCAAACGGTCACTGCTGGTTTTGGGGACCACATACAGGGTTGCTGAATTTTCTCATGTTTTGTCCTAAAACCACTCAGAGCTTCTGCCTGACACTGCAGAGGGGCTGCAGATGTCTTGTATGGCTGAAGGATGCCCCCTTTAAAGCTTTCAAGCAAAGTGAAGAGAGAAAATAAGGTTAAACCCCCAATGCCAAGAGCTTTGACATATATGAGTGATAAAAATATAGCAGAAGTTTAAATTAAAAAATTATTGCAGTCAAAAACACGTGGCCGAGCCAGGCGTGGTGGCTCATGCCTGTAATCCCAGCACTCGGGAGGCAGAGGCAGGAGAATTGCTGAGTTCGAGGCTTGCCTGGGCTACATAGTGAGTTCAGAGCCAGCCTGAACTACAAAGCAAGACCCTGTCTCAAAAAACAAAACAAAACAAAACAAAACAAAACAAAACAAAAACACATGGCCACTAATCTTCCTCAAACTTTCCTTCTCACTTCAAACACACCTGATCCTGACATCTTGCCACTTTCTGAGGCAGGTCTGGAGTGTGTTATTTGTGCTAACCCAGAGCCAGAATAATGGAGAATGAGGAGACACTGGGATGTTTGTTTGGACAGAAATTGCTATAAACAGTTCATCAGTGAGGTGTGACCAAAAAATACAGGGAAGGATTATATTTAAAAACCATACTGCAGCCAAAGCCATATTGCATTAGGTCTCCTCATAATATTCCCCCAGCTTCAAATACAACATTCTCGGCAATGTGTCTTTTAGTATAATACATTTGAAAAGATGTGCATTTTCAGATTACTCATTGTGTTAGTATTTCAGCTACTAAATTCCCCAAATCTGTATTAAAAGAGGCGAGAAGCCTACATTGATTCCAGGGTAGCCGGGAAAATCATCACGGGTGTGTTCTGTCACAAGATGCCCCGTCGTTGTAGAAAGTAAACTATCTGCACATTCTCTGTGACTTCCTGGAGTTTTTCTTATTCAGTGTCTGGCAGTGCCAGGTAAGACCTTGGTATGGGGTTCATTTTGTCTTCGTGAATGAAGAGCACAGAACAATGACCTCTGGCTGCCTGAGACAACCAGGAGCTGCTGTCCACCAAAGGCAGCATCAAATGATTTGTGCAAGGGGGATGAATCTTTCATTAATTTTAGACGCTATTTATATTTTTGGTAGTTGCTTTCTTCATGCACGTTAAACTGTTTTAAAACCATATGTGACTATGGTTGGGATAACTTATAGAGAGATTCCATTTAAAGCCACAGCTGCCCTTTTGGGGACCTGGGGAAGTGGTATTGTTTATAAGGAGAAACCCTGGATTGGCCCAAGTCAAATTAGCCCGATAAAATTTGGCAAGTCACTTTTTCGTTCGGCAGTTTCTTCATCTGGAAAATAGGGACCTGATTCCCCGTGTGAAATCACTGAGCTGGTGGGTGTGAGTGCTTGGAGATTTAGGTCTAACCTTTAAATGAAGGTGCTGTGACTTGATTTCTTAACAGAGCAGTAAGTATAAGGGCCCTTCTAGAGGTGTCTGGGCTCAGTGTGCTTGGCCTTTTGGGGCTTCTTGGATTTCTTTGGTCCCTCTCCAGATTCTTGGGGTCCAAGGCTGGGGGAAAGAGGCCTGGAGATGCTCCTGGCTGCTGTGGGTTGGGGAGAGCCTCCGAGAGGTCAGCCGATCAGCGTCTTATGTCCTCTTTCTCAGAGCAGAGTGGGGAATGAAGCTGGCTGCGTGGCCTGCACGGGAGGGACGACGATCTGTCTGTTTAATCCCACCACAACAGAGGGGCAAGCAGGAGCGGGTGGGGGTGGGGAGTGAAATTTCGGATGGACCTTCTGTGCTCCAGCTGCAGTGGTTTACGGTTTAACATTCTGTGCTCTCTACATTCAGGTCCTAGGAGATGGGTGGGGGGTCTCGTGGTGGGGTTAAGGGACTTGCCTGGGTTCAGGGCATGGCTGTGTCCAGCAAGATATGTGACACTTATCTTATATGTGGGCTTCTAGGGAAATAGGGATTATGAATTTTTGTGTAGAACACGAGACTTGTTTTCTTTGCCTGGTCTCACTCCAGTCAGCAGGAAGGTAGGTTTGAAGACCTCTTCTGCAGACCTCTTATATCTAAGATGTAAGATATGGAGGGGTTGCCTGTGCTCTGAGTGAGTCATTTGATGTTGTTTTACCAGACAGAATTGACTAGGACTGTCCCCTTGGAGTTGTTCTAGCAAAGACTATAATTAAAGGAATAAAGAAATTGATAGAAATATTGTTCCTATATTTTGGATATGTTCTCAGTTACTTGCCAATATTGTGCTAATATTTATTCCAGAGAAATTTTTGTTCAGAGTGCTAGTCCATAAATGTATTCATGTTCTAAGATAGTCAAACACATAAAGGTCACGTAGGAAGCAGCAAGAATATGAATTTTTAGGAAAGTTGACCAAACGCTTATCCATCTGATCCCAAAGGGTAACTAAAAGACAATCAATATAAAACCTTAACAAAATACCCAGAAGTCACCAGATTTTTCGTTTGTTTGTGTTTTGCAGAATCGGCTATCCAATTCCCATGTTTGCAGGATTCTGCATCATGTTTATTTCAACAGTTAGTAAGTGCCTCATGTTTGCCTTCTGAGTGTGGCTATCAGAATGGGTTCTGCTGTTCTCATGCTGAGAATTAGAACACAGTATGGGCGAGGGGCAGGGTTGTATATTGGGAAAAGGAGTGGCGAGAGAGAGAGACTTTGTGGAGCACAAACACAGTGCAGTAAAAATGGAAATGCTTCTCTGGTGAGGGATGGTTTTGGAAATGCCCCTGTTGGGCATGGTGCCATCCTGCTGGCAGGGGCTTGGTCCTGCTGCACTGACCGAGGTCTTCTCTGTGGCAGTGTTCGCCTTTTCCAGCAGCTACGCCTTTCTGCTGATTGCAAGGTCCCTCCAAGGCATTGGCTCTTCCTGCTCATCAGTGGCTGGTAGGTACAGAAGCACCTGTGTGGGGGAGATTGGGGCCTGTGCGGGTCAGCTTTCCTTCACTGTGACAAGATACCTGAGGAAAACTCTTACAAGAGGAAAGGACTGTCTTGGGTGTCCGTGCCAGAGGTTTCAGTCGGTGGGCAGCTGCTCCATTGCTCTTGCCCCCTACTGAGGCAGATGTGTCAAGGTGGAAGGTGCAGGGGAGGAAGCTGCTCACCTCATGGCAGCCAGGGGGAGAGAGGGGGAAGGAGCCAGAGAGGAGGGGGCTGGGGACCAGACAGAGCCCAAAGTTACACTCCCATGACCCACTCTAACTAGGCCCCGCCTCTTCTTACCCCCTAACAGTGCCAGCAAAGTATAGTCTCATCAGGGGTTCAATCCACCAATGAGGTTAGAGCTCTCAAGACCCCATCACCTTCCGAATCCCTACCCTGAACACATGAGATTTCAAGAGATATTTTAGACCTAAACTATCCCCGCAGCGTTGCCTGGCCAGCCCCCTGCACAGTTAGCTGGACTTGCACAGGGACTCAAGGGATTAGGGGTGGTGGCAGGGGTTCTTGGGAAGCTGCCCACCTTTCTTTTGGGCTCTGTGTGGTCCCATTCTTGCTACTCTCATAGATTCAGGAAGATCATCAGTCTGCCTGGGGAGGGAGGGTACTCCCCAAGGCCTGCCTGTTAACTGTGTCTTCAATTTAGGGATGGGCATGCTTGCTAGTGTGTACACAGATGATGAAGAAAGAGGCAATGCCATGGGAATCGCCTTGGGAGGCCTGGCTATGGGGGTCCTAGGTGAGTAAGGGCCACTGTGTAGACCATCAGACAAGAGGGGCATGTCTGGCACTGGACAGTGATGGTGCTGGTGGCCCTGACCATGCGGAGTTGAGTCTGCCTTCATGGAGACTTTGGAGAATGGTAGGAGGAGTCCCAGCTGGGGGGACCTGGGCTTCCCTGGCCTCTGCCCCAAGCCAGAGTCCCCATGTGAGCCGATTCTGATCCTTTGGAACCTGTAGCTCCCACCTGAGTGATGGAGGAGGGGTGGTGCCCCCTGTTCTTTCCCAAGCGCCAGAAGTAGCACATCTCTGTGACCCGGGTCTCATTTCTTTGGGACCTCTACCCTTGAAAGGGGAGTGCTTTGTATGTTTGGCTGTTCCTCAAAAGGAAACCCCCTGGAGGAAGTTGCCAAGCACTCTACTGCTAACTAGAAAGAAAAGGCCTCCCATCTCTTTTGAGCAAAGTAAAGAGAAACACAAGAAACCCCTGGAGGTTCTAGCTCTGTGGGCCATCCACCTGGACTGGCTTGGCTCCTGTCTCTTTCTGCAGTGGGTCCCCCCTTTGGGAGCGTGCTCTACGAATTTGTGGGGAAGACAGCTCCCTTCCTAGTGCTGGCTGCCTTGGTGCTCTTGGATGGAGGTGAGTGAGGCTCCGTGGGGACTGTGCCCTGACCTTGGCATTCTGTTCTGAGGGTGTGGCCTCCTGCCACAGTTGCTTTGGGACAAGGAGATATGTGTGTTTCCCCTTGTAGCTATTCAACTCTTCGTGCTCCAGCCATCCCGGGTGCAGCCAGAGGTAAGCGCCTGGGAAACGAGGGCCCCCATGGCCATGGTGACAATTCTAACCCCTGCTTTTTTCTTTTCAGAGTCAGAAGGGGACACCCCTGACCACTCTGCTGAAGGACCCCTACATCCTCATCGCTGCAGGTGGGCTCCCGGCTCCTCCTCAGATGAGGCTGCATGAGGGAGGTGGCAGTGAGTGGCGGGAGCCAGTGTCCATTTGTTACCTGAAATGTGGGGCTGAAGAGAGCAATGTGTCTTTGGTGTCTCGGAAAATGGGCCTCTTCTGTCACTGTTTTCTGACCTTGGCCAACGTTGTCTTTTCACTTGGGGCAAACTAAATGATGTGTACTCTACACAAGGCCATGGTCATGGATGCCGCCATGACGCACTGCCTCTCAGGCTTGCTCGGAGCCTGGCCTGCTCACTGCCTGTGTGTCAGAGCCCTTGTCTGGCCTTCAATCTGGGGGCCACATGGCCAGAGTCTTATGTGGGTATTGTGCATGCCCTCGGTGTATCTGAATAGAGACCACAGAGCCCCAGAGGGCCTGGAGGACATCACCCTTCCTGAAGAGACCCTTCTCTGTGGGCCCTGGGAGGCTGACAGGAAGTACCCTGTGGTGAAGGGGCCTGCCTTTGGGTTCTTGCCCTGACAGGCTTAGGAAAGCTTTTGGTTTTTCTACTCTTAGAGAGGAAGGGGAATGAGCCATGTTCATCTAGGCAACTGTCCCCAAAGGCCACCCTGGAGGCAGCAGGCCACTCCCTGTGACCCAGGGGACTGGCCCTGGATAGGCACTGCCTGGAGCCGAGTGCTGAGGTCAGCCAGGGCCTGGCGTGAGGCTGGGAGGCGTGAGGCTGGGCACTGCTCTCTGGGCAGCTCTCATCTGGCATCAGACCAAGTGAGGGTGTGTTTATCTCAGCAGAGATCAGGAACTATGGGAGGGCCCAGGGAGCTTGGAGAGGGGGTCTCCCTGCCTTCAGACATTTAAATTCAGGCTCTTCCAAAGCAGCTGCTGGTCTGTTCAACCTGTTGCTAGATTTGGTGAGGACCAAATCTGTACCCGCAGCTGTGTGCTGGGAACCTGCTAAGTGTGGGCACCATTCCAGGCTGGAATGCCTCAGAGCCCTGGCTACACAAAGAGGGGATGAGAGTGGGTGGTGGGGGATGTGGTCCCAGAGATGTGACACCCCGAAGATGGCATAACTCTGGGTAGGACTGTGCCGGCCGAAACCTCTTTG
Organism: Thryonomys swinderianus; assembly: GCA_004025085.1. NCBI lineage: Eukaryota > Metazoa > Chordata > Mammalia > Rodentia > Thryonomyidae > Thryonomys > Thryonomys swinderianus. The sequence goes on from PVIC010001950.1 coordinate 76,053, forward strand.
AAGGGAATACAGAGATCTACCCAGTTCTCTTTCAGACTGTGCCCGAGTCCTGCGAACAAGGGGCTTTAGAAGCAAAGAGTGTGGGAGGGGTCCAATCATTTCCATGTAGCGCCTGTAAATGTCACAAAAGATGAAAAAGCCTTTCTTCATTATGTTTCATCTGCTTCATGAGATGTTCCCTGAGATTGTTTCAGCAAATTACAGTTTTCACAGAGCACAATCCGGAACATTCCCGGAACGATGGATGGAGGACCAGCTGTGTGTCTCTTTCCAGCTGGTCCTGTATTTACAAAGGATCTGGGTAGCAGGGTGGTAATAGCTGTTTGCTCAGATACCCTGTGTGGATAGCTGATTTAAAAAGTGACCCTCTACAGCTCACCTGGGCCAAGGGCACTGTGATCTTCCTTGGATTTTCTGGCATCTCGGGGTATCAGAGACACCTATGTTCATGGCACAGTGGAGCATGATCCTAAGAGTCTCATGAGGTTGCAGCACCATGTGTGGCCTGGAAATTGTCTCTGTGTTGGGTGCCTCAAGCAAGTTACTTCATTAATAAATCGGTGCTCCTTTTCTTTCTTAATAAATGGTTGTGTTAGACTAAATGAACTCTTAGGCTCCCCCAATTCTAAACCCATATGACTCTGGAATGCTACTTGTTTAAAATTATAACAATAATAAAGACACACCCTTTGCCAGCCCTTTTGCTTGGCATTTGTCTTTTCCTTGTGGAAGCAGAGAAATTGAGCTGGGGTACTTGGAGTCTGACCGTGTTCAGAGAAGGTTGAGGACCTTGGGTATCCAAAGCAGAAGTGCACTGGCCTCTTCTCCTACAGGATCCATCTGCTTTGCGAACATGGGGATCGCCATGCTGGAGCCAGCCCTGCCCATCTGGATGATGGAGACCATGTGTTCCCGGAAGTGGCAGCTGGGTAAGCAGCAGGGTGACTCTTCTCACTCTAGGACCTTTGTCCCTGGGGTAGGTCCTGTCAGTGCAGCCTTCCTCAGTGGCCTGCAACAGGCTAATAAAGTGATACTTCTAAGCTTGGCTCTTGCTAGGTTCAGTCCCTTGGGCAGTTTGGGGGTCTGTTTTGGCCCCAGGCTTTGTACAATTCCTGATGAATGAGGACCATCCATCAGGAACTGATAGAAGGTACAATTACCATGAGAAAAAGAGTGACAAAAACAGAGAAGGTGACAGACTGAGAGAAGATGGGGTGGGACAAGGAGAGGGGGAATTCACATAACTTTTATTACAATATCTTGTTAAAGCACTCTATTTTATTGTTCACTGTTAATCTCTTACTGTGCATGTTTTACAAATTAAGTTTAATTATAGGTTTGTGTAGTTTGGGAACTGTCTACAGGTTCAGGGATCCGCTGGGGGTCTTGGAATGTATTGCTCACACTCACAGAGAAGTAGGAACTACCAAGGGTCACTGTTTTTTGTTACGTTGGTGTTCAGCATTGACATGCTTGTGACTGTAAATATTGTTCCAAGCGGAGCTTTGTAGGATACTGTGATTCATTTCCTGTCTTTTTACAGGCTTATTAATAAATGAATTAGTCATTGTCTTGTCTTTGTCTTTTTGTTGTCTAAGTTTTCTGGGTAGCACTAATGAGTCCAGCCCCCATCGGCAGAGATGAAAGGAACTTCAAATGAGGTCAAGTACCTCAGCAGCATGACTTCTCTGAGGTTTTGCTGGCTTGTGAACTTCTGTCTTGACTCTCCAGTCTAGATATGGTGCTGTCTAGGCTGTGCTGAGACTTTCTTCCCCACACCTGGGCATCTTCTTTCCCCTCTTCTATTTCTTGTGTCCTCTCCTGTGCCTTCTCTTTGTTTAACCCTCATCACAAGGGACCATGTCCTTCAGCAGCTTTGGGGAGTGAAATCCTCTGAAGGGGGCTGATGGAGTCTTGCATAATATCAAATAATTTTATTCTTCCCTTCCAGTTGTTCGACTTAGTGCACATTTGTGCGTGTGTCCATGTGCGTGTGTATATGCATGGGTGTTTGTGTGTGTTTGTGGTTCTGGGAATCAAATCCAGGGCCTTCCACCACCGAGCTACCACTCCAGCCCATTTTCTTTGAATTTAATTTTATTTTGAGTTAAGGTCTTGATAATGGGCGCAGGCTGGCCGAGGAGCACAGGTTTGATCCTCTTGCCTTGGTTTCTGGAGAAGCTGGGATTACAGATGTGCACCACTGCATCTGGCTACCTGTATACATCTTTCTTTTTCCTTTACTGGTGCTGGAGATGAAAGCCAGGGCTTTGCACAGGTGAGGCGAGTGCCCTGTGACGGAGGCACGCCCCAACAATGTGTGAATAATTACTTGTGGGAATCATTTTCCCCTGGAGGGTTTTTTTTTTTTTTTTTGAGACAGGGTCTCGCTTTGTAGTTCAGGCTGGCCCTGAGCTCACTACGTAGCCCAGGCAAGCCTTGAACTCAATGATCCTCCTGTCTCTGCCTCCTGAGTGCTCGGATGACAGGCGTGAGCCACCACGCCCGGCTGTCTTTTGACTTTTTTGTGAGGTATGCTTTGTTACTCAGAATACTTAAAACACTGTTAGTTTGCTTTAGCCATCTTCCCTTTTGTCCTTTCAGATCCAGCTCAGAAAGGTCTTTACCATACTAAAATTTAAAAAAAATTTTTTTTCCCTTAACACATGTTATGCTTTAGATCTAGAATGTTCCACAAAAGACTCATATATTCAGAGGTTGTGGTTTTGGAAGGTGATAGGTCATGGGACACTATCCTCCGTGAGTAGATGGACCCACTGGAGGATGCCAAGCTGATAGGAGGCTCTGTGCTGTTAGGAGGTGGGGTCTGGCTGGAAGAGGTGAGCTCCTGGGGACCTGGCCTCTAAGGGTTCATCTCCCTTCCTGGCCTCTCCCTTCACTCCCTGGCTCCTGGCCGATCACGCTTCTCTCTCCATACCCCTCTGCTGTCCTATTTCTCCTCAGAACCAGGCGACCCGAAACTAGAACTGTGAACCAAAATAAATCTCTCTTCCTGTACGTTGGGAGTATTGGATCGTGTGTCTCAGAGACAAAGACAGTGATTAAGACAATACATTAGGATGTTGGACTTCTGTGGAATTAATTTTGTTTTCAGGTGTGTGGGATGTAAGCTTTGTTTTTTTTCTGTATGACCAACTTTTGTCACAGGGCCATTTCCTAGTGAGAACATCGGGTACTCTCGTCTCTGTCCTTGCCTGCATAGCAAGTGGGCCTATTTCCAGATTCTCGCTCCGTCCTACTGACCTGCATGTCTTTCCCCTGTCAGGACCCAGTAATTAATCACGTGCCTTTAGAATGTTGCTTGATTTCTGGAACGCTGGTCCCTGCACAGACTCCTTTTCTTTAAGAACTTACTGATTATCTGTCCTAGAGATTTATTTTCCTTTCATAGTTCCATAACAAACATATGGGTATCTTTGTAGGGAGTCTCCCAATTCTGACTCGCTCTGGCATTTTCAGTGCCCCTAACTTTACTGCAGGTGACCTGTATTTCCTTCGAGCATCAGCCCTCTGCAGGGTGCTCCTGTTCAGACTTTCCCTTGCTCTGCACTGCACATGGTCCAGCCCGAGTATCCATCATTCCCTCCCAGTGCTGCATTGACTTTACATTCTTTCCTCAAATAATACTTTAAAAGCCCCAGTGGCCTGGGGGTACGGGGTGCCTAGGAGGAGAGACTGCTTGCTAGTGGTATGGCTTTTCCTTGTGGAGTGATTAAAGTCTGGATTCAGGTAGTGGTGATGATACACGACCTTTGGAACACAACGAAGTCCACCAAACTGTATGCTGTAAGAGTGGATTTTACAGGTGAATTACAGGTGTGAATCATGCCACAAAACAAGATGAAAAGCAAACCTCCAGCAGGGAGAAAGGAGTCTTGGAGCTAAACGAAGTCTATTTCTCAGGCGGCAAAGGCAGCTCTGAATTTCCTGGTGCTCAGGATAGAAGAAGAAACCTCGTGGGCTGCTGCAGAAAGCACGCTGCTGCAAGGAAGGGCGTTTCTTTCTGTTGCATGGTCAGCGCGGAGCGGTTTTGCAGAAGACGAGCACATTTCCTGGTCCTGCTGCCAGTACCGGCAGTCACCCTTGTGGAAGTGCTTCCCAGACTCTCCTTTCCGGTCCTCGGTAACCCGGCCTCAGGCGCTCTCAGAGGTGCCCGTCGGTCCTGGTCCCAGCGGAGCACGCAGGCCCAGCCACGTGCCCTGCATTGGCTCCTGCACTCTCTTGGCTGCAAAGCCTTTCTAATGTCTCTGGTGTCTCCACTTAACCGACTTATGATCCTAATTGAATGTGTCCTGGTCATGTACAGGGTACTTAAGCTGCTCTGCGCTTTTCCTCTGCAGACAGAGCCCGAGGCTTCCTTTCTAAAGTCTTTAAGGTCAGCCAGGAGCCCGAGCCATGTGGGAGATAGCAGAGCAGGCGGCCTGATGTCCCTGGGCGAGTGTCCTGTCCTTATCAAGGGATGGCGGCCTCTCTGGGTACTTCAGCTCCATGAAGTGAGTGTCTTCAAACGGACTTTTCTCTTGATGGCTGGCTGTGCCCTGGGGACCTCCCGTGATTACCCCTGCGTGAAGCAGGGCATTGGGGGACAGGGGAGGGAGTCCTGCACACTAGGAGCTCACTACAAGTTTGGGTAGCAGACCAGGGCAAAAAAGGTGGAGGTGGACTTTCCTGGGGTGACAGCACTGAGAGTGGACGGGAAGGGCTGTGTGCCAAGGGCCTTACGGTCCATCTCGCTGTTTGAGCCTCAGAAGTACCCTGCGAGGTGTGCACAGTAGGAGCCATGCCACTGCTTGGGCTTTGTTGATTAGTGACCCCCTCAGGCTTCAGGTACCAAGTTTTTCAAATCCGCTAATACAGTGCTTCTCATGAAATGATTATAGAACCCTGGCAGCCCATGGAAGTAAGATCACCCTGCTTCTGGGCCCCCACGGATGGGCATCCCACCCCCTCACTGGAAGGACGTGGCTGCCCTGGAGCTCGCATGCATCTCGTCTTGAAGCCTCAGCGTTGGAGCCACAGCCCAGGCTCAGACCTGGGGTTTGGACTCACAGGAAGCCCCGAGTCCCAAGGCTGTCCATGAGCCACTTTCTTTGGCCAGAGCTTAAGCCACCAGGCTCTGTGTTTCAAGTTCAGACCCAAAGTAGTTTTTTTTCCTTTCTTCCTCAGTACTGGGGTTTATTCATGTACCCAGTACTGGTTCTTATTCATGTTAAGCAGCTCTACCACCGAGCTGCATCCTCAGCCCTTAAGCAGGTTTTTAAATTTATTTCTATTTCATTTGAATCTTAATGGTACATTATATGTACACATCATGTTAAGTAGGTTTTTAATTTCTTTTTGGTTGGCTGGCATCATGTCGACCAGTATAGTGTTTATCTTCTTAGAAAATGAATTGCCAGCATTTGAAAATCAAGGGATTTCATACAAGAACCCGGACTTCCACTCATCTAGAAAACCCGGCTCTCCTAATGCTGGCACTGCAGTCCCCCAGGCTGTGGTTGGCTGCAGCCTCCTCAGACATGATCCGGGCCTTGGGGTCACCTCAGACTCCACCCCACTCCAGTTTTCATTCTGTTTCTCTGGCTCCGAGGCTGAGTGTCGGTCTTTCTGTATCGTGTCCCTGTGTGGTTGTCTTCCTTACAATTTTCTTCTTCATTCATTTATGCCTCTCTGCCCCCTCGAGTCATTTATTGAGAGACTGGTCCACCCGGTGTTTACTCTCCAGACTCGATCTGTCTGTAGAGCACAGGAGGTCTGCTGCTCACCTTTGGGGTTAAATACCACGTTCTCAGGGGAGCTTGCCAGCTGCAGGCTCAGGGCTGCAGGAGCGCGGTGCCAGTGCTTTATTACATTCTTAAGGAGGCCACGTCTCAGTTCAAATAGCATCTGATTCTTTTCTTCCCAGGCACTTTCCACGGTGACAAAAGTCACGTTGTCACTGCCTCTCCTGCACGTGTGTGTTGTACTGGGCACATGGCTGTCAGTAAATGTTTGCTGAATCAGATTAGACTGAGTAATTATCTGGCTACTACGTATTGTCAAGTATGATGGAAATGATTCCCTTGAACGTGAAATGAGATTGCTCTTTATTATTTCCCAGAATTTCCAGATCTAGAAAGGTTTGGTTTGGGATTTTGCATGAGGAGCTCATCATTTTGAAGTTCTTGCTGTCCTGGCTTATCCTTAAAGGGAAAAGATCGCACTTGTCTGCTGGTGTGGTGGCAGACCAAAACGGCCCCAGGCCCTCTGCGGTTTGAGTGTAGCTGTCCTTGCTGACCATGGAGTACTACCAGGAGTCTCTAACTTGTGCAGTCATGACTGAGAAAAAATGCCTTGTTTACCACTCAAGGGCAAGTCTTTGAATCCAGTCGGTCATATGTGAGTTTAGGAAAAGGAAAATACTGAAATTACTGACTTTGAAAAATATTGTCTCTTGAAGGGATTGTCCTGCAGTAGACAGTGGAGACAGATTCCTGGTAGCCAAGCCTGGCCTGACTTGACCAGGCCTTTCTATTCAGCGTGGGAACTGTTCAAGGCTTCCCCACCCAGCAGAAAATGGCTTCCACTCATCGGAACCCGGGGTGGGGGGGTGCAGGCTCCCTCCCTGGGAGATCCTCAAACCTTGACATGAAACTGCAAGCTGCATTTGATTTGACCAAAAAAAAATGACCATGGAGGCTTTTTATTTAATTTATTTATTTATTTATTTATTTATTTTGAGACAGGGTCTCGCTTTGTAGTTCAGGCTGGCCCTGAGCTCACTATGTAGCCCAGGCAAGCCTCGAACTCAGCGATCCTCCTGCCTCTGCCTCCCGAGTGCTGGGATGACAGGTGTGAGCCACCACGCCTAGCACTGTGGTATGTGGTATTGATTGCTGGTCGGTGTGAGTCTCCATGCCCAGCATTGTATGTGGTTACCGGGATTGAACTCAGGACCTTGTGCTTGTGAGGCAGGTGCCAGAACCACTGAGCTAAATCTCTAGCCCAGGCTTTTTATTTTTTGACATGGAAAGATGTTTATAAGAGCTAACTGAGAGAAGCAAGTATCCCATACAGTAACCCATTGGCACAAAATCATGTATGTATGTGCACATGTATGAACTCACAGGGGAAAATAACAGTGGTGATTATCTGAGTGATGCACTTTGGATAATTTCAACTGCCTTCTTTTTGCTTAGCTTAATTTTCCCTGATCCTCGCAGTGACCATGTCTTACTCC